>JAVJIF010011481.1:5000-122474 GCA_038442645.1 Agave tequilana
AACGGCTCTTTCCTCTTTTGTGCAATTCTGAAATTTATTTTTTATCTGATTTCTTGGCAGACTTTTTCAGCGATTTTCAGGTCTTTTTCAGAGAAAATAAGACCAAAAGAAATTATTTTTAACCTATTTTCAACCCTATAAATAGAGGAGAAGTTCTCTCTGCATATACCCTAGAAAATCCTCAGTTTGTGTTGCTTTCAAAAGAGAAAAGAAAAGAGTTTTAAAGCTTTCATTCCAATTCTTTTTGAGCTTGTTTTTCAGTTTGTTTGATTACTAATATCACTTTACAACTGAAGTTTTTCTCACCACACTTCATAGAGCCAAAAATCCTATACTCATTCTATAGTGAAGTTGTAATAGAAGTGAGAGTGTTTGTAAAGAGTTGAGAAAAAGTGTAGTGATCTTGTTGTGATCACTTTGTTCTTGTAATCCCTTCCTTGTGGAGCAACCTCTTCGGTAGAGGTCCTTTGTACTCGGTGGAGCTCGGTGCTCGGTCTTCGTAGACCAAATTGTAAGGCGTCCTCGGTGGATAGTGGAAACCCTTCACGGAGGTGAAGGCGGGGAGTAGAGCGGTGGCTCGAACCTCGAACAAATCACTTTGTTTGCGATTGCCTTTGCGTCTAATTCTTGCTTTACTTTTCAATAGCTCCTTATTGCTTTCTATTGTATACTTGTGATATTGTTTGAATCTCTTGTGATACTATTTGCTTGCTTGTAATTCTTGCCTATATCATTGTGTTCGCATCATTCTTCATATCATCCATTTCATACTTGTGTGTGCCAATCCCGTACTCATCCAACAAGAGCTTCACATAGCGCCTCAACCCATATCAAGGGGAATCAAGAGGAGTTTAGTCCAGAGCCTCGCAAGGGAATTCGGCTACACTTGTTGGATTGTCTAAGTTGAGCCTCACTTTGTTTTTAGGTTCCGCATTTAGAGTGTTAAAATTTTAAGATTAGCACACACCTATTCACCCCCCCCCTCTAGGTGTTTTTCAATTGGTATCAGAGCTTGGACTCTAGGATTTGGCTTAACAACCTTAGAGAAGATCCTAATTTGCTAATCATTTCATTCATATCATATAGTAAAAATGGCCGATGGAATTTAAGACCCCTCCTAAGTTTGATGGACTTACTTTCCCATATGGAAAGTTAAGATGACCGTGTTTTTGCAATCTCTAGGTAGCCGAGTTGCAAAAGCCGTGACTAAGTCCTTTAGTGTACCCCCGGTGACGAATCCACTTGGTCCGAAATAGAGACTAAGGAATTCGATGCCAATGCCAAAGCTCACTATGCACTTCTACAAGCCCTTAATGATGATGACATTTCTAGGGTTATCCATTGCAAATCCGCATATGAGATTTGGTCACACTTGATAGTCACACATGAGGGGACCTCACAAGTAAAGAAGGCTAAGATTGACCTTCTTCTTCGGTCCCAATATGAAAACATTTAGCATGCAAGAAAATGAAACCATAGATGATATGGTTACAAGATTTACCAAGATTACTAATGGACTCTCTTCTTTAGGTGAAGATATCAACAATGATCAAAGAGTAAGGAGATCATCCGAGCTCTTCCTCCTTCATGGGAAGTTAAAGCAACAACCTTGAAGGAACTCAACGACAATGAAGAGATGGAGCTTATAGGTCTCATTGGGAACCTCAAAACCCATGAGATGGAAAGGAAAGCAAGGGAGGATATGGCTCCTTCCAAAAAGAAGCCTATCGCCTTCAAGAGTCAAGCTACACACTCTGATGAGGACGATGAAGAAGAAGATGATGAGGAGCTCTCACTCCTTGTTAAGAATGTCGGAGGATGTACAACAAGGCGAAGTACCAAGGTAGAAGAAGATGGCAAGGAGGCAAAGAAGAAAGAAGGATCACTTGTTTCAATGCCAAAAGCCCGGACACATTGTTGCGGAGTGTCCGGACAAAGCTAAGCCCTCCACATCAAAGAAGCCTACAAGAAGAAGGCTATGAAGGCAACTTGGGATTCGGAGACCGAATCCGAGGAAGAAATAGACCCCGCCAACATGTGCTTCATGGCTAATGAAGGCACAAGAAGAAAGGTAACCTCTTCCCCTTCCTATGATAATGAGCTTTCTATGGATGAATTAGAAGAGGCTTTTGTTGAGTTGTCACAAAATTATGATTTCTTAAAGAAAAAGTATTTAAAAATGAAAAAGAAAATGAATCTTTAAGTCATCAAGTTTTTACTCTTACAAAAGAAAAGGATGATTTGGTTTCCACCTTGGCCACTACTAAAAATGATTTTAAAAAATATAAGATTTCTTGCAAAGGTAAGGCCCCCTACTAATTGATTCTAATGAAGTTTCTATGCTTAAGGAAAGATTAGACTCATTAAGTGTTGTTTTGAAAAATTGTGAGTTTAACAAGAAGAAATTGGGATGCTATGTTTCCTAAGAAACAAGCCCCAAGGAAAATGCTCATGCTCATGTTCATGTTCATGCTACACAACCTAAACAACATGGCAAACCCCAAAACATGCTCACACTACACGTACCCATCATGCATTCATGTATGGTAGAGTGTTCTCATGTTCACATTGTGGGCGGAAAGGACACTTAGCCAATTTTTGCTATGATAGACTATATGCATCACATCATAATGTTTGGGTTTCGAGGGACTAACTTTAAAGGACCCAAGAAAGTTTGGGTACCAAAATCAACAATTTGTTGGCCCAAAGGCTATCACTCTAGTTTTGATGATGATCAACTCATGTAGTTATATTTGCTAATGATCTTGTTTAATTAGTGACAGATCCTTATCAAGATCTTAGTAGGTGCAAAGCTCAACAAAGGATTAAAATGTCAAGATTTGGAGCTAGCACGGGGTGATCCAAGGAGCTTTGGATCAAGCTTGGACCAAGTCAAGAAGATGAGAAGCCTTCAAGGAAAGACTTCAAGAAGATGAAGACTTGTGTCTAGGTATAAGATTTTGTTTTGTTTTAGTTAAAATGTAAAGGATAGAATAGTTGGTGGATTGCTCAAGTCATATCACACACACACTCTTGAGATTTAATTGTCTTTTCATAAAAGAATTTTTAGTTAGAAAAGACTCTTTCATTTTGTAAAAAGATTTTCTTGTTAAGAAAGATTTTCATTGCCAAAATTCTATTTGGTTCTTGGTATTTTAAGTTACATCTTCATATCAACCAAGTTTAGTATGTTTAAACTCAAACAGTATTTCACTGGTGAGTGGATACATATCCAAACACACTAGCCTTAAAGTATATCTTGTTTTTGTATTTGGATGAAGAAGGAAATGGAAAAAACATGTTTTTTATTATGAGCCATTTCAAGTTAAAAAAAATAGTAAATCTTTAATAACATGCCTTGATTTTGCAAGTGGTGTGCACTGTTTCATAACATAAACTATTTTTTGTAGAATTTTTAAGTATTTATGGGATTTTTTTATTAAGCCAAAAAGACCAATCTTTAATCCCCATTTTTCAGGTTCTGGCAGTTCTGATTTTTCAGAACTGACAGTGGCCGGTCGACCGGTCGTCGACCGGACGTGCACAGACGTGCACGCCTGTGTGCACTGGAGGACGGTCGACCGTGCCGGTCGACCGCTTCAGAGAGTCTGCTCTCTGGAAATTCCGGTCGACCGACAGAGAAGTAATTCTCTGCTCCAGGTGCGCGTGTCGACCGGACCGGTCGACCGGAGGCTCCAACGGTCGGATTCTTTTACCGTTTGCGGTCGACCGGACTCGACCGGCGCTGGCAGCTCTGACAGAGCCCAACGGTCAGATTTTTCCTGGCCTCTATAAAAGGGGGTTTTGTCATGTTTTGAGCCAGATTTTTGGAGACCTTAGAAGCCTGTTTTCTCATATTCATTTCAGAGGTTTTTTCTCCACAAAAATAGTGAGCTAATACTTCCAATCAAAAGGGAAGATTTTATAAGAGTGTAAAAGTGATTTCTTGAGATTTTCACCAAAGATTCTTTCCTTGCTTTCTCACACAAACACTTGAGCATCCATTGAGCTATTCATCCTATAGGTGTTGTAGTGAGAGTTTTTTTGTAGGTGATCAAGTGTTTTTATCACCAAGATTTCATCTTGTACTTTTGAGGAGACGGGCAAGTGTGCTCGTGGTTGTTTAGGGTTCGGGTGCGAACTCTTGTAGCTTGAGGTGCGGCCCTCGCGAGCCGGTGGGCTTGTGGTGTGTAAGGACTTTGGGAGTTCCGAGGGCTTGTAGGTGTTGCGGCACCAAGGAGAGATCCGGTTGGATCGTGCATAGTGGAAATCCTTCGTGTGTCGAAGGCGGGGATGTTAGAGCAAGTGTGCTCGAACTCGAAACAAACCCTTTGTGTTTGCGATTGCTCACTCTTGCTCTCTTTTACTTTTTGTCTCACTTATATCTTGCATTACTTTATGTCTTTATCTCTTATATGCATGATATACCTTTGTACTCATAATTGCTATATACTTCTTGGGATTATTATTAACACTAGTATTCAAACAAGAGAGCCAACGCGGCACCCTCATCAACCCATTCAAGGGGATCTAGAGGAGTTTGTCCAGAGCCTCGCAAGGGAATTCGGCAACACTCTTGTGTTATACATAAGTGTTCAATTAAAAGAAGTTTAATTTGGTCAACTTAGTTTTTAATTCGCATTATTTGTTCATAAGTGACCATTAGATTAGCCATCACCTATTCACCCCCCCTCTAGGTGATCTTACACAATTATGTTAAATGATGTAGGTACTTTCCAAAGCCCAACGACGTAGAGGATTGTGGTATCTTGATAGCGGTTGCTCAAGGCACATGACTTGGGGACATCAACAACTTTGCAACCCTATCAAGATCATGAAGGTGGCCCGTCACCTTCGGAGTTGACGCCAAGGGTAAAATCATCGGTATTGGTAATGTAAAACTTGGCACCTCTCTTTAATTGAAAATGTAGTTTTTTGTTGATGGCCTCAAGCATAATCTCTTGAGTGTTAGTCAACTTTGTGATAAAGGTTTTGATGTTGTTTTTGATAATGTTGCTTGTAAAGTAATTGATAGAACTTCTAATGCTTGTGTATTTTTCGGTTTTCGTGAAAGTAATGTTTATATGATTGATATGTTAAATATGTCTTGTAATATTACTTGTTTGAAAGCCCTCGATGATGACTCTTGGTGTGGCATAGGAGATTAGGCCATATTTCTTTGATCACATTTCTAGGTTAAACACAAAGGAAATGGTGAAAGGTATTCCTTGCTTGAATTTTGAAAAGGACCGAGTTTGTGACGCATGTCAATTTGGGAAACAAACTAAGTCTTCTTTCAAGTCAATTAAGGATATCATTACATCACGTCCTTTGGAGTTAATCCATATGGATCTTTTTGGCCCTACACAAACCAAAAGTCTAAGTGGGAATAGATTTGCTTATGTTTTGGTTGATGATTTTTCAAGGTTTACTTGGGTTTTCTTTCTTGAACACAAAAACCAAGCATTTTCTTATTTTCAAATTTTTAAGAAAAGAGTTGAAAAAGAAAAAGATGTTTCGATTTTGAGAATAAGAAGTGATAGAGGAGGTGAATTCATTAACCAACCCTTTACCACTTTTTGTGATGAACATGGAATAAAGCATGAACTATCTTGTCCTAGAACTTCACAACAAAATGGAGTAGTTGAACGAAAAAATAGAACATTACAAGAGATGGCTAGGACAATGCTAAGTGAATATGGTCTACCACATTATTTGTGGGCCGAGACCGTTAATACATCATGCTATATATCAAATCGTGTTTCTTGTGTAAAAATACTACTAAAACTTCTTTTGAAATGT
This sequence comes from Agave tequilana, assembly GCA_038442645.1. NCBI lineage: Eukaryota > Viridiplantae > Streptophyta > Magnoliopsida > Asparagales > Asparagaceae > Agave > Agave tequilana. Next base: position 10,803 of record JAVJIF010011481.1, read on the forward strand.
ATTTTTCTAGAAAACCTAATGTTTCCTATTTTAAAGTTTTTGGTTGCAAATGCTTTGTTTTAAACAAAAGATAATTTAGGAAAGTTTGATGCTAGATCTTATGAGGCTATTTTTGTAGGTTACTCAAACACTAGTAAGGCATATAGAGTTTTCATTAGATCATCATTGACTATTGAAGAGTCTCTTCATGTTAAGTTTGAGGAATCTAACAAGTTTGTTAAGAATGTTATAGAAATAGATGCATTGGATGAAGGTTTGGAGAAAGTGACCTTGGAGGATGCTTCTACTATGGGAGACAAACCAAGGATGATGAAGGAAGCGAAGCTAAGGTGAAGAGGCACAAGGAAATGAAAATCAAACACATAAGGTGGAGCCTACTCAACCACTACCAAAGGATTGGAGATACAATCCACATCATCCCAAGGACCTCGTCATAGGTGAAGTATCAAAAGGGGTAACTACTCGCTCTAGACTTCATGACTATTGTGGTAACTATGCATTCATTTCTCATATTGAACCCAAAAATGTCCTCGAAGCCGAGGCCGATTCATATTGGTTGCTAGCCATGCAAGAGGAGCTCAATCAATTTGAGCGCAACCAAGTTTGGCACCTTGTTCCTAGCCCCACGATAGACCAACAATTGGTACTAAGTGGATCTTTAAGAACAAGTTGGATGAATCGGGTAATGTAGTTAGAAACAAGGCTAGGTTAGTTGCCCAAGGTTACACTCAAATCGAAGGGATCGATTTTGAAGAAACCTTTGCACCCGTAGCACGGCTTGAAGCCATACGGATGACACTAGCATTTGCCTCATATAAAGATTTCAAATTATTTCAAATGATGTTAAAAGTGCTTTCTAAATGGATTTATTGAAGAGGAGGTGTATGTTGAACAACCCCCGGGTTTGTTGATCCTACACATCCGGATTTTGTTTTTAAATTAGATAAAGCTCTTTATGGTTTAAAACAAGCCCCTAGGGCTTGGTATGAAAGACTTTCTCATTTTTAATTTCAAATGGTTTTAAGAAAGGTAAAATTGACACAACTTTGTTTACAAAACATGTAGAAAAGGATATTCTTATTGGCAAATTTATGTGGATGATATTATTTTTGGTTCTACTAATGAATCTCTTTGCAAAGCTTTTGAATCATGCATGAAGGATGAATTCGAAATGTCTATGATGGGGGAACTCAACTATTTCCTTGGACTCCAAATCAAGCAAAAGAAGGATGGGATCTTCATCAATCAAGCAAGTACACAAAGGAACTAATCAAAAGGTTTGGGCTTGAAGGATCGAAAGTAAGCAAACTCCCATGGCAACAACTACAAAGCTTGACAAGGATGAACAAGGTAAAAGTGTAGACATTAAATTATATCGTAGCATGATTGGTACTTGCTTTATTTGACGGCTAGTAGCCGGATATTATGTTTTCCGTTTGTCTTTGTGCACGTTTTCAATCTTGTCCTAAAGAATCTCACATAATTGCGGTTAAACGCATAATTATATACCTTAAGGGCACTATTGAAATGGGTTTGTGGTATCCTAAAACCGGATTATTTGAAATGAAGAGTTTTTCGGATGCCGACTATGCGGGTTGTAGGGTAGATAGGAAGAGCACAAGTGGAACATGTCAATTCTTGGGTAATTGTCTTGTATCTTGGTCTTCCAAAAAGCAAAATTCGGTAGCCCTATCAACCACCGAGGCGGAGTATGTTGCAGCCGGAGCGTGTTGTGCACAAGTTCTTTGGATGAAACATACTCTCCTCGACTATGATTTATACTTTGATCATGTTAAAATATTTTGTGATAATACTAGTACTATTCACATGACAAAGAATGCAAATCAACATAGTAAAACCAAACACATTGACATTAGGTATCACTTTCTTAGAGATCATTATGAGAAAGGTGATATTGATATTGATTATGTTTCTACCGATTTTCAACTTGCCGATATTTTTACTAAACCTCTAGATTATGCTAGATTTTCATTTATTTGTGGTGAGTTGAATGTTTGCATGATAGATTCTTAAAAATATTTCTATTTGATGTTTTTGTTTTGTTTTAACCCTTTTTGATGTATGACAAAAAGGGGGAGAATAAGTTTGTTGATTTAAAAGTTTAAGTTTAATACTATTTGAGTTTCATTTCATGGAGAAAAATATATAAGTTTAAGTGTTTATTGAAAAAGAAATAAGTTTGCTTATAGTCTTGAGTTTAGTTTATTTACTATAAGTAAAGAGAAAAAGTATAAGTTAATTGGTATATAAGATTAAGTTTGATTTCAATTGGTATTTAAGTTTTTGACAAAATATTGGGTTTCAATGCTTCATGTATCTCACTAATAGTTATTTTTTTTACATAGCATTGTTTGAGGGGGAGCTTTCCAAGCTCTTCTTCCTTTATTTGTTTTAAATAACTTATATGTTTTGTCATCATCAAAAAGGGGGAGATTGTTGGCCCAAGGTTACAATCACCCATGATTAGTGTATTTTGATGATTACAAAACATATTAGTTATTTGTACTAATAATATTTGTTGTTTAAGTGTGTTTCAGGTTTCTATTCATTCTAGAAGTCTTCTCTCACAAATACAAGGATTTGGACTCAAGTCAACTCCAATTGGGCTCAAGGAACAAGTGTTGAAGATCATATGAAGAAGCCCATTGAAGATCTTGAAGTCCTTAGAATCATTGTAAGAATAGAATGTTTAAAGTTTGAGTCTTGGTTATTTGGCTCTAGGATACACACACCACAAAATTTGTTTTTGATAAAATTTGGTCTTGTTTTCATTTTCAAAATTTGGTTTTCATGCCTTAGTAGAGATTTACATGAACCTAAGTTTTATAAAATAAATATCTTGTCTAGATCATGTATACATACTTCTACTAACATGTTACTATAGTTTGTTTAAACCTAAAACAATTTTTCAAAATTTTTCCAAGTTCAAAAACCTGCAGTTTTCTTATTTCAGGCCGACCGGCCGACCGTCCCGGTCGACCGGCGACGTGCCTGGACGTGCACGTCTGTGCACGTCCATCGGTCGACCGGACCGGTCGACCGACCAAGAGCACTCTGCTCTCTGGTTTTCTGAGTCGACCGGACCGGTCGACCGGAAGAAGGAAACTGTGTTTCCTCTTTTGGGACGGTCGACCGGACCGGTCGACCCAGCTGGGCTGGCGGTCGACCGGACCGGTCGACCGCCAAGCCTGCAAAAGCCCAACGGCTCTTTCCTCTTTTGTGCAATTCTGAAATCTGTTTTTTATCTGATTTCTTGGCAGACTTTTTTCAGCGATTTTCAGGTCTTTTTCAGAGAAAATAAGACCAAAAGAAATTGTTTTTAACCTATTTTCAACCCTATAAATAGAGGAGAAGTCTCTCTTGCATATCACCTAGAAAAATCTTCAAGTTTGTGTTGCTTTCAAAAGAGAAAGAAAAGAGTTTTAAAGCTTTCATTCCAATTCTTTTTAAGCTTGTTTTCAGTTGTGTTTGATTACTAATATCACTCTACAACTGAAGTTTTTCTCACCACACTTCATAGAGCCAAAAATCCTATACTCATTCTATAGTGAAGTTGTAATAGAAGTGAGAGTGTTTGTAAAAGAGTTTGAGAAAAAGTGTAGTGATCTTGTTGTGATCACTTTGTTCTTGTAATCCCTTCCTTGTGGAGCAACCTCTTCGGTAGAGGTCCTTTGTACTCGGTGGAGCTCGGTGCTCGGTCTTCGGTAGACCAAATTGTAAAGGCGTCCTCGGTGGATAGTGGAAACCCTTCACGGAGGTGAAGGCGGGGAGTAGAGCGGTGGCTCGAACCTCGAAACAAATCACTTTGTTTGCGATTGCCTTTGCGTCTAATTCTTGCTTTACTTTTCAATAGCTCCTTATTGCTTTCTATTGTATACTTGTGATATTGTTTGAATCTCTTGTGATACTATTTGCTTGCTTGTAATTCTTGCCATATATCATTGTGTTCGCATCATTCTTCATATCATCCATTTCATACTTGTGTGTGCCAATCCCGTACTCATCCAACAAGAGCTTCACATAGCGTCTCAACCCATATCAAGGGAATCAAGAGGAGTTTAGTCCAGAGCCTCGCAAGGGGAATTCGGCTACACTTGTTGGATTGTACTAAGTTGAGCCTCACTTGTTTTTAGGTTCCGCATTTAGAGTGTTAAAATTTTAAGATTAGCAATCACACCTATTCACCCCCCCTCTAGGTGTTTTTCAAGGCAACCGTATATTGATTTTTTCTATTACAAATGTACAGTGTAAAAAATAATGAAATACAATGGTTAATTATTTCGCATTCCTTATCCACAAAAAATTCATAATAGATGAAACATGATATCGTTCAGCACTCCGACGACAGACGTTGTCTTTTTTCACATGCTAAGTAACAGAATTCTGACTGTTTTACAAAGTCTGCGATCATAGTCGCAGTCATAGTATAATAAAACTTTCGAACATTGCGACCATGATCGCAGACATAATATAATATAACTTTCAATTTTATATGACGACTGCGACACTAGTCGCAGTCATAGTATAACAAACTTTCTATCACTCGACCATGGTCGCAGACTTAATATAATATAACTTTCAATTTTATATCACGTCTGCGACCCTAGTCGCATTCCTTATTCGCATAAAAATAACAGACGAAACATGCTATCATTCAGCACTGCGACCTCGTTCAGCACTGCGACCACAGTCGCTATCTTTTTCGCATGCCATAGGTACATATTTTTGATAATTTCACAAAGTAGATTAGCCATGCGACCCTGAGATCAGTCCGCGTATATCACATCTTATAAAATACTATATTAATTACTCTGAATTAAATGAAGTAATTAATATTCTATTTACCGTGATACAACAACATTCTCGAAAAAAGAGATGCACTAATATTAATCTCGATAAAGGAAAGATGTGCACCATACGTAATCTAAAGATATAGGAAAAACGTTTTATAAAAAGTTAATTTGTACTTCACGTAATAAACCTCTGAAAAAAAGGAACTCTTCGGATTCTCCCGCTATAACTCTTCAATTAAATATTTATTTTTTTTAACCACTTCTTCCAATACTCAACCGTCACCTATAACAATTATTATTACTATTCATGTTCTTTCACATTATTGACCTTTTTATAGTGCTTGAAACTAATATATTATCTCATATCTAAAAACTATATTTTTGCTCTTCCTTTTCAATTTGATTTCAAAACTTTCAGAAAACTATTCATTCTTGAATCATGTCTTTGCCGGAGGCCTTCCTCTCTAGTTTTGATGATGACTAACTTATGTAGTTATGTTTACTAATAATCTGTGATTTTAGTTTCAGATCATTAAACAAGATATTAGTTGGTGATTGCTTCAAAAAGAGGAGTTTGGAAGCCTTCACTTGGTTATTCCCGAGCCCGAGCGTCAAGATCATACATAGCCATTCTCGTTGGATCACGGTGTTTGGACCGAGTCGACTTGAAGATGAAGATCGTCAAGAAGACTTAATAATCATAGAGTTTAGTGTGTTTTAGATCCATGTGTAAAGCTTAGAATAGTTGATATGCTCAAATTCACAACACACACAAGATTTATGTTTGGATTTGGTTTTCATGAATAGTAGATCAAAACAAGTTTAAATGGTTTTTATGTATATTAGATGTGTTCAATATGAAATCACCTAGAGGGGGGGGTGAATAGGTGATAATACTAATCTAGTCAACTAAATGCGGAATTTAAAAACTAATTGTAATTACACAAGATGCAAGCAACAAGTGATGCACACTCAAACAAACCAAGCAAATAATTATGAATGAACAATATGATTGATGCAAGGCACAAAGTAAAGAGAGAGAGATAGAGTAAGAGTCAAGGGATCAAGCGCAAACAACAAGATATGTTACGAGGTTCGAGCACCCAGCTCTACATCCCCGCCTTCACTCAGAAGGATTTAAAGTCCACTAGCTTGTCCACAAAGGACTCCCACAAAGGGAACCTCCACCGAGGATTTGGGGCAATAACAATTACAAGGAGTACCCAACTCCTCTCCTTACAAACACAACCCTCCTCCTTGAGGCACAACTCCAAACCAACAAACAATCACCTCACAACTTGAGGGATTAGCACAAAGCAACACAAGGATCACCTCACAACTTGAGGATACAACCCAAATGCACAACCTCCTCAACACAATGAGGGAAAGGCACAAAGCCAAGCAAATGAAGGGTTTACAACTTGGTGGTCTAACAAACAACCACAAACAATTTCTTTCTCCCACACAAAGATCCTATAGAATAAGAAAGTAGATGTAGCTCAAGTGTGGAGAAAACCAATGGAATGGAAATCAAAATCACAAAGAAAATCCTTGGGAAAAACTGAAACCAAGATATGGAAGTTGAATCAAACTCTTTTTCCCAAAAACCCTTTTCTTTGATATTCCAAACCCTAGCAAAAACACCAAATAGATTGTTCAATTTAATTCAAAAAACTTCTTTTGATTGCTGTGAAAACACCAGAGAGTAAGGAAAAATTCGCACAAAAAAATCTTAGTGAAAACTGGCCATTAAAGGGGTATTTATAGCCCCCAGAAAAATATAGCCGTTGGTAGCTGAAAATGTCAGAAATGGCCTACCGGTCGACCGTCGGTCGACCGTCCAACGGTCACATTTGACCACTGGCAGCTACCGGTCGACCAGTCGGTCGACCGCCCAGATACAGAGAGCAGACTTCTCTGCTCCGGTCAACCGCCCGGTCGACCTCCCAGATACAGAGAGTAAAGCTCTCTGGTCCGGTCGACCGGCCCACTGTGCTGCCAGACGTACACAGCTCTGTGCACGTCGGTCGACCGCGCGGTCGACCGGCCCTTGGTTCGGTCGACCGAGCGGTCGACCGACCTGACTTGTCAGCCAGTTCTAGGTCTGATAAACAGGGTAAAAATAATTTTAAAACTTCTTTTATCTCTTCTAAAAACTCCATAAAAATTCTTTTAACATTTTATATTGAAATACAAACTTGTGATAAAAATTTCAAGACAATATAAAACATTTGGAATCATTTTTGTGTCTTGCAAATTTTATCAAAAACTAAAACTTGTATTTTATCAAATTTGGATTTTTCTACAGAATATATGTTTTGTCCAAAACTCATCCAAATACAAAAACATGATATTTAAACACTTTGAAGCATGATGCATATGGATAGAAATCCATATACATGAAACAAATATATATATCATAGTTTTTGACTTTAATTCAAAAATATGTTTTGTTAGAAATACCAAAACATGAAACACATGAAATAGACTATCAAACTAAGTTTGTCTAAATAGTTGAAGCATGCATGTATATAGAACAAATCTAATATACATTAAACCATGTAAACTTGTTTTGATATAATATCTATTCATGCAAACCAAGATCGGTTAAACCAAAAACCGAAAACCAAAACATGAAACGTGTGTGTTGTGAACTTGAGCATATCATACTATTCTAATCTTTACAATTTGGATCTAAACACAAAACTAAACTAGTTATCGATGTCTTCTCGTAGAGCGCAATCTCCAAGCCGACTCGATCCAAAACTCTTTGATCCACCGAGCAAGTGCTATATAAGATCTTTGACGCTCGGGCTCTTGAGTCAACATGTGAAAGCTTCCAAATCATCTTGTTGAAGCTAATCACCAACTAATAACTTGATTAATGATCTGAAACTAAATAACACAAGATTATTAGTACACATAACTACATGAGTTAATCATCATCAAAACTAGAGTGGAAGGCCTTTGGTCCAACAATCTCCCCCTTTTGATGATGACAAAACTCATGGAGTTATATATGCATGGATTAAAGTTAAGCTTCAAAAAAGCTCCCCCTTAACTCATGCATAGGGATAAACAACAAATATATGCAATGAATACTAAACATGAAACATGCATAGATATGCATAAAATAATAAATGGCTCTAGATACCAATGAAAGATACCAATGAAATTTTCAAAAACAAATAACATGCTCTAGATACCAATTAAACTAAACAAATAAACATGCTCTAGATACCAATTAAACTAAATATATGCAAAACCAAAACTAATGATCTCTTTTACAAGCTATTGATACCAAAACTAAACATGTTCTTTAAATAATGCTTTTGATACCAATTGAACTTAATAAAAACATAAAACATGCATACAATCATGCATATAAACTCAATTCTTCTCCCCTTTTTTGTCAATCATCAACAAAGGGGTTAAAATAAAACAAACTAATAAAAACATATTCTTCTCTTCTTTAAAAAAAATCAAGGGATGTTCTCCCCTTTTGTCTAAAATCAAATATGATACCAATTTAAAAGTGAAAACTGTACTAATTGAAAAACAAAAATCTTGATACCAATTGATAAGTAAACAAATATCATATCAATTGTAAATAAACAATCTTGATATTAATTGAAATTAACATTACAAATTTTGAATTTCTAAACATAAATCTTAATACCAATTGAAATTATTATTCTTTTTAAGGCATAAGATACCAATTGAAATCATTATTTTCTATCATAAAGTAAGGGAGTGGAATACAAAATACCAATTGAAAGATGAAATACAAGCTTTTCTCCCCCTTTATGAAATACCAAATAAAACTATGCGTAGGCTCGAATAAAGATACCATTGAAAGCTAAATCAATTGAAACATGATAGTCATTAAGAATTCAAGCTTAGCATAAACAAAACACATATATATATGTATGAAAAGTTTTAATATCAATCGAAATTGATACTAATTGAAATGAAAGCATACATACATACAAATATATGAGTATACAAGAAATGTCAATTATTGATACCAATTGAAAGAATCCAATGATACCAATTGAAACACACAATAAGATCAAATGTATATCTCATATAACCTACCACCCATTTCATGTTCAAGTTTAAAATGATTTTCACTATAAAGAATACATAAGCATGATCGCTCATCCATCCGCCCTTAGAAGGTAGGGATTTTCAAAAATAGGTTTGAAAATGTAGCATGTTTGAAAATCTCTACCATAGTGAAGAATACGAACTAGTTATAGGAAAAACTTTTAAACTAGTACGAAATCCTTCAAGTAAGGAATAAAACAAAATTGTTTTTCATGAAACACGTGTAATTCACATGATCACTAAACACTCAAAATCCATAAAGCCCATATCATAGTCTCATGAAAACAAATCATGAGTAAACTAATAAAGTGAGTGTACAAGTATAATGTGACATATATCTACATGAAAATATTCAATTAAGCTCATATGAAATTCTTTAAAAACATGAAAACATGAAAAACTAGATTTTCATTACAAATTGAAATTACCTAAAAACATGAAAATCATCAAAACGATTTAAGCTTCAAGGCATATGTATGTCATGTACAAACTAAAGTATACATACATATCCTAAACATAATGAGTCCACAAAAGTATATGCATGAAGGCACGTGGCTCAAAGGATGTATATGTATAATCAATAGTTTGGACAAGATAGACATATACATGAAGTTAAAACACATGATCATAAAAACATATCTAAAGTGAGGAATACAAGTTAGAATACATGAATCATCAAAACTAGACTATACTAGCACATCTAATGGGTACAAATAGGCATTCAAGCACAAACAAAAAAAAGAGTTACTTGTGGCCCATTTTATGTACAAGTATAAATTCTAGTTTTCAAGAAAACTAACATCTAAACATATATTCAAATCATGAAGCACGAAACGGGACATAAATCATCATTACAAACATAAAACGATCATTATGTAAATCCACATGCTATTAGAGGTATGAAGTGCATAATAACTAAACAAATGGTGAGAACACAACATATGGGTCCATATAAACATGGGTGATCTCATAAGCTATACATGCATGTCAATGGACTAATACATGGCATTTAATATACTTATCAAAACAAAACAAAAATCATAAACACACATATGATCATTATGTATATGCATGTGCAATAGATCTAGAGCATACATATTAGTTTAAAACAAAGTGAGAACACAAAGATAGGTCTATGGGTGTCTCAAATGACTAAACATGTATATCTCTAATCTAAACCACATGGCATAAGCATAATGAACAATCAAACATGACATGCTATAAATCAATGATGTGAAAGCATGTAACTAAAAACAGGAGTTAGAGATCGATACCAAAACCGATGAAGGCACCTCTCTAGTTCTCCAAACCAATGGTGGTCCTCTCCACCAAACTCCCCTTGAAAGTGATGCATCCAAATTGTTTTCTTTAAGCACGGAACGCATCCACTTCAAGGCACCGCCACTCTCACGTGATGCGAGAGCCCACACCTACATCGAATATATGAGGGGTGGTCTTTGGTACCCATTTTCTTTTGGGTCCATAGGGGTTAGTATCTTTCCTAACCCAAACAACATTATTTGCTAAATTTTCAACATGTAAACGATCATAACAAAATCTAGCAAGGTGGCCTTTTCGACCACAATGCGTACATGTGTACACATGAGCATACATGTTATGGTTGTGTCCGTGATGAGCATGTGTATGCCGTGATGGGTGTACATGTAAGGATGGAACTTGTTTCTTGCGAACCAAGGTTTCCAAGCGTGTATGATTCAAAGTACATTGGCTCAAAGTGAAGCCCAAACATTCAACATTTTTTTTCAAAACATTTATGTCATTTTCAATACTAGAAGATAAAGTGGAGCATGCAATAGGTGTGCTAGAAGAAGAAGCTACACTAGCATGGCAAACATGAGAATCTATATCAATTTTCAAAGATTCATTTTCTCTTTAAACTAAATCCAATTCTCTTGTAATGACATCAATTTCATTTTTCAAAACAAGGTTATCTTTTAAAACAAAATCCAATTTAGAAGATAAAACCTCATTGTTTTTTCACAACATCATCACAATCATTTTTACTTTTCAAAACATCAATCTCTTTTAGGGCAAGGTCTAGTTGAGATCTTAGTGAGTCACGTTCACTAGTAATCTCTTCCTTCTCTTGCAAAACCGATTCAAAAGTTGAGCACAAATCCTTCATTTCTTCTTTTAAATCAAAGTTCTTCTTTTTCAAAAGTTCATGTTTTTCTAAGAATTTTCAAGCTTTGAGGCAAGTTCTACATTTAAATTTTGAACTTCCAAACACTCATAGCAATATGAACTAGAGCTATCATCTAGTTGAGAATCCGATTGTACCTCAAGGGAGTCTTTCCCATGGACCATGAGGCAATGCTCGTCGGACATGTCTCTCCTAGATCTTCTCAACTTGTTGATGATCCTTGGTAGCTCGGGAGAAGTCAATATGCTCCAAACTGCAAAAGCCGAATCATAATGATCAAACACCGGTAAAAGATCTTCATTAAGAGATGCTCTAAGTGTTTTAAGCGCTAATGCATTTGCCTTTTTATGCTTGCTATGATTTGGGTAGGATTCATTAGTAGTGGCTTGATAAACTAGATGTCCTAGGGTTTTCAAATGACTACTCATATTGGCCTTCCAAACATCAAGTCTAAAAAAGTCAAACATAGGAGGGCTATCCATGAGTGCAACTATATGTGTGCAAATGAAAATGCAAATGAAGATTAGCAAACCAAGATCTCACTCCTAGGTGGTTAAACCTAAATATCAGGAGCGGAGGCTCTGATACCAATTGAAATCACCTAGAGGGGGGGTGAATAGGTGATAATGCTAATCTAGTCAACTAAATGCGGAATTTAAAAACTAATTGCAATTACACAAGATGCAAGCAACAAGTGATGCACACTCAAACAAGCCAAGCAAATAATTATGAATGAACAATATGAATTGATGCAAGGCACAAAGTAAAGAGAGAGAGAGAGAGAGAGATAGAGTAAGAGTCAAGGGATCAAGCGCAAACAACAAGATATGTTACGAGGTTCGAGCACCCAGCTCTACATCTCCGCCTTCACCCAGAAGGATTTAAAGTCCACTAGCTTGTCCACAAAGGACTCCCACAAAGGGAACCTCCACCGAGGATTTGGGGCAATAACAATTACAAGGAGTACCCAACTCCTCTCCTTACAAACACAACCTCCTCCTTGAGGCACAACTCCAAACCAACAAACAATCACCTCACAACTTGAGGGATTAGCACAAAGCAATACAAGGATCACCTCACAACTTGAGGGATACAACCCAAATGCACAACCTCCTCAACACAATGAGGGAAAGGCACAAAGCCAAGCAAATGAAGGGTTTACAACTTGGTAGTCTAACAAACAACCACAAACAATTTCTTTCTCCCACACAAAGATCCTATAGAATAAGAAAGTAGATATAGCTCAAGTGTGGAGAAAACCAATGGAATGGAAATCAAAATCACAAAGAAAATCCTTGAGAAAAACTGAAACCAAGATATAGAAGTTGAATCAAAACTCTTTTTCCCAAAAACCCTTTTCTTTGATATTCCAAACCCTAGCAAAAACACCAAATAGATTGTTCAATTTAATTCCAAAAACTTCTTTTGATTGCTGTGAAAACACCAGAGAGTAAGGAAAAATTCGCACAAAAAATCTGTGAAAACTGGCCATTAATGGGGTATTTATAGCCCCCAAAAAATATAGTCGTTGGCAGCTGAAAATGCCAGAAATGGCCTACCGGTCGACCGGTCGGTCTACCGTCCAACGGTCACATTTGACCGCTGGCAGCTACCGGTCGACCGGTCGGTCGACCGCCCAGATACAGAGAGCAGACTTCTCTGCTCCGGTCGACCGCCCGGTCGACCGCCCAGATACAGAGAGCAAAGCTCTCTGGTCCGGTCGACCGGCCCACTGTGCTGCCAGACGTGCACAGCTCTGTGCACGTCGGTCGACCGCGCGGTCGACCGGCCCTTGGTTCGGTCGACCGAGCGGTCGACCGACCTGAGCTGTCAGCCAGTTCTGGGTCTGATAAATAGGGTAAAAATAATTTAAAACTTCTTTTATCTCTTCTAAAAAACTGCATTAAAATTCTTTTAACATTTTATATTGAAATACAAACTTGTGATAAAAATTTCAAGACAATATAAAACATTTGGAATCATTTTTGTGTCTTGCAAATTTATCAAAAACTAAAACTTGTATTTTATCAAATTTGGATTTTTCAACAGAATATACGTTTTGTCCAAAACTCATCCAAATACAAAAACATGATATTTAAACACTTTGAAGCATGATGCATATGGATAGAAATTCAATATACATGAAACAAATATATATCATAGTTTTTGACTTTAATTCCAAAAATATGTTTTGTTAGAAATACCAAAACATGAAACATATGAAATAGACTATCAAACTAAGTTTGTCTAAATAGTTGAAGCATGCATGTATATAGAACAAATCTAATATACATTAAACCATGTAAACTTGTTTTGATATAATATTTATTCATGCAAACCAAGATTGGTTAAACCAAAAACCGAAAACCAAAACATGAAATGTGTGTTGTGAACTTGAGCATATCATACTATTCTAATCTTTACAATTTGGATCTAAACACAAAACTAAACTAGGTACCGATGTCTTCTTGTAGAGCGCAATCTCCAAGCCGACTCGATCCAAAACTCTTTGATCTACCGAGCAAGTGCTATATATGATCTTTGACGCTCGGGCTCTTAAATCAACATGTGAAAGCTTCCAAATCATCTTGTTGAGGCTAATCACCAACTAATAACTTGATTAATGATCTGAAACTAAATAACACAAGATTATTAGTACACATAACTACATGAGTTAATCATCATCAAAACTAGAGTGGAAGGCCTTTGGGCCAACAATCTCCCCCTTTTTGATGATGACAAAACTCATGGAGTTATATATGCATGGATTAAAGTTAAGCTTCAAAGAAGCTCCCCTTTAACTCATGCATAGGGATAAACAACAAATATATGCAATGAATACTAAACATGAAACATGCATAGATATGCATAAAACAATAAATGGCTCTAGATACCAATGAAAGATACCAATGAAATTTTCAAAAACAAATAAACATGCTCTAGATACCAATTAAACTAAACAAATAAACATGCTCTAGATACCATTAAACTAAATATATGCAAAACAAAACTAATGATCTCTTTTACAAGCTCATGATACCAAAACTAAACATGTTCTTTAAATAATGCTTTTGATACCAATTGAACTTAATAAAAACATAAAACATGCATAAAATCATGCATATAAACTCAAATTCTTCTCCCCCTTTTTGTCAATCATCAACAAAGGGTTAAAAATAAAACAAAACTAATAAAAACATATTCTTCTCTTCTTTAAAAAAAAAATCAAGGGATGTTCTCCCCCTTTTGTCTAAAATCAAATATGATACCAATTTAAAAGTGAAAACTATACTAATTGAAAAACAAAAATCTTGATACCAATTAATAAGTAAATAAATATCATATCAATTGTAAATAAACAATCTTGATATCAATTGAAATTAAACATTACAAATTTTGAATTTCTAAATATAAATCTTAATACCAATTGAAATTATTATTCTTTTTAAGGCATAAAATACCAATTAAAATCATTATTTTCTATCATAAAGCAAGGGGTGGAATACAAAATACCAATTGAAAGATGAAATACAAGCTTTTCTCCCCCTTTATGAAATACCAAATAAAACTATGCGTAGGCTCGAATAAAGATACCAATTGAAAGCTAAATCAATTGAAACATGATAGTCATTAAGAATTCAAGCTTTAGCATAAACAAAACACATATATATATGTATGAAAAGTTTAATACCAATCGAAATTGATACTAATTGAAATGAAAGCATACATACATACAAATATATGAGTATACAAGAAATGTCAATTATTGATACCAATTGAAAGAATCCAATGATACCAATTGAAGCAACAATAAGATCAAATGTATATCTCATATAACCTACCACCCATTTCATGTTCAAGTTTAAAATGATTTTCACTATAAAGCATACATGAGCATGATCGCCCATCCATCCGCCCTTAGAAGGTAGGGATTTTCAAAAATAGGTTTGAAAATGTAGCATGTTTGAAAATCTCTACCATAGTGAAGAATACGAACTAGTTATAGGAAAAACTTTTAAACTAGTACGAAATCCTTCAAGTAAGGAATAAAACAAAATTGTTTTTCATGAAACACGTGTAATTCACATGATCACTAAACACTCAAAATCCATAAAGCCCATATCATAGTCTCATGAAAACAAATCATGAGTAAACTAATAAAGTGAGTGTACAAGTATAATGTGACACATATCTACATGAAAATATTCAATTAAGCTCATATGAAATTCCTTAAAAACATGAAAACATGAAAAATTAGATTTTCATTACAAATTGAAATTACCTAAAAACATGAAAATCATCAAAACGATTTAAGCTTTAAGGCATATGTATGTCATGTACAAACTAAAGTATACATACATATCCTAAACATAATGAGTCCACAAAAGTATATGCATGAAGGCACGTGGCTCAAAGGATGTATATGTATAATCAATAGTTTGGACAAGATAGACATATACATGAAGTTAAAGCACATGATCATAAAAACATATCCAAAGTGAGGAATACAAGTTAGAATGCATGAATCATCAAAACTAGATTATACTAGCACATCTAATGGGTACAAATAGGCATTCAAGCACAAACCAAAAAAGAGTTACTTGTGGCCCATTCAAGAATAAATCCTAGTTTTCATGAAAACTAACATCTAAACATATATTCAAATCATGAAGCACGAAACGGGACATAAATCATCATTACAAACATAAAACGATCATTATGTAAATCCACATGCTATTAGAGCTATGAAGTGCATAATAGCTAAACAAATGGTGAGAACACAACATATGGGTCCATATAAACATGGGTGATCTCATAAGCTATACATGCATGTCAATGGTCTAATACATGGCATTTAACATACTTATCAAAACAAAACAAAAATCATAAACACACATATGATCATTATGTATATGCATGTGCATTAGATCTAGAGCATACATATTAGTTTAAAACAAAGTGAGAACACAAAGATAGGTCTATGGGTGTCTCAAATGACTAAACATGTATATCTCTAATCTAAACCACATGGCATAAGCATAATGAACAATCAAACATGACATGCTATAAATCAATGATGTGAAAGCATGTAACTAAAAACGGGAGTTAGAGATCGATACCAAAACCGATGAAGGCACCTCTCTAGTTCTCCAAACCAATGGTGGTCCTCTCCACCAAACTCCCCTTGAAAGTGATGCATCCAAATTATTTTCTTTAAGCACGGAACGCATCCACTTCAAGGCACCGCCACTCTCACGTGATGCGAGAGCCCACCCTACATCGAATATATGAGGGGTGGTCTTTGGTACCCATTTTCTTTGGGTCCATAGGGGTTAGTATCTTTCCTAACCCAAACAAGATTATTTGCTAAATTTTCAACATGTAAACGATCATAACAAAATCTAGCAAGGTGGCCTTTTCGACCACAATGTGTACATGTGTACACATGAGCATACATGTTATGGTTGTGTCCGTGATGAGCATGTGTATGCCGTGATGGGTGTACACGTAAGGATGAAACTTGTTTCTTGCGAACCAAGGTTTCCAAGCGTGTATGATTCAAAGTACATTGGCTCAAAGTGGAGCCCAAACATTCAACATTTTTCTTCAAAACATTTATGTCATTTTCAATACTAGAAGATAAAGTGGAGCATGCAATAGGTGTGCTAGAAGAAGAAGCTACACTAGTATGGCAAATATAAGAGTCTATATCAATTTTCAAAGATTCATTTTTCTTTAAACCTAAATCCAATTCTCTTGTAATGACATCAATTTCATTTTTCAAAATAAGGTTATCTTTTAAAATAAAATCCAATTTAGAAGATAAAACCTCATTGTTTTTCACAACATCATCACAATCATTTTTACTTTTCAAAACATCAATCTCTTTTAGGGCAAGGTCTAGTTGAGATCTTAGTGAGTCACGTTCACTAGTAATCTCTTCCTTCTCTTGCAAAACCGATTCAAAAGTTGAGCACAAATCCTTCATTTCTTCTTTTAAATCAAAGTTCTTCTTTTTCAAAAGTTCATGTTTTTCTAAGAGTTTTTCAAGCTTTGAGGCAAGTTCTACATTTAAATTTTGAACTTCCAAACACCCATAGCAATATGAACTAGAGCTATCATCTAGTTGAGAATCCGATTGTACCTCAAGGGAGTCTTTCCCTTGGACCATGAGGCAATGCTCGTCGGACATGTCTCTCCTAGATCTTCTCAACTTGTTGATGATCCTTGGTAGCTCGGGAGAAGTCAATATGCTCCAAACTGCAAAAGCCGAATCATAATGATCAAACACCGGTAAAAGATCTTCATTAAGAGATGCTCTAAGTGTTTTAAGTGCTAATGCATTTGCCTTTTTATGCTTGCTATGATTTGGGTAGGATTCATTAGTAGTGGCTTGATAAACTAGATGTCCTAGGGTTTTCAAATGACTACTCATATTGGCCTTCCAAACATCAAGTCTAAAAAATTCAAACATAGGAGGGCTATCTATGAGTACAACTATATGTGTGCAAATGAAAATGCAAATGAAGATTAGCCAACCAAGATCTCACTCTTAGGTAGTTAAACCTAAATATCAAGAGCGGAGGCTCTGATACCAATTGAAATCACCTAGAGGGAGGGTGAATAGGTGATAATGCTAATCTAATCAACTAAATGCGAAATTTAAAAACTAATTGCAATTACACAAGATGCAAGCAACAAGTGATGCACACTCAAACAAGCCAAGCAAATAATTATGAATGAACAATATGAATTGATGCAAGGCACAAAGTAAAGAGAGAGAGATAGAGTAAGAGTCAAGGGATCAAGCGCAAACAACAAGATATGTTACATGGTTCGAGCACCCAGCTCTACATCCCCGCCTTCACCCAGAAGGATTTAAAGTCCACTAGCTTGTCCACAAAGGACTCCCACAAAGGGAACCTCCACCGAGGATTTGGGGCAATAACAATTACAAGGAGTACCCAACTCCTCTCCTTACAAACACAACCTCCTCCTTGAGGCACAACTCCAAACCAACAAACAATCACCTCACAACTTGAGGGATTAGCACAAAGCAACACAAGGATCACCTCACAACTTGAGGGATACAACCCAAATGCACAACCTCCTCAACACAATGACGGAAAGGCACAAAGCCAAGCAAATGAAGGGTTTACAACTTGGTGGTCTAACAAACAACCACAAACAATTTCTTTCTCCCACACAAAGATCCTATAGAATAAGAAAGTAGATGTAGCTCAAGTGTGGAGAAAACCAATGGAATGGAAATCAAAATCACAAAGAAAATCCTTGGGAAAAACTGAAACCAAGATATAGAAGTTGAATCAAAACTCTTTTTCCCAAAACCCTTTTCTTTGATATTCCAAACCCTAGCAAAAACACCAAATAGATTGTTCAATTTAATTCCAAAAACATCTTTTGAATTCTGTGAAAACACCAGAGAGTAAGGAAAAATTCGCACAAAAAATCTTAGTGAAAACTGGCCATTAATGGGGTATTTATAGCCCCCAGAAAAATATAGCCGTTGGCAGCTGAAAATGCCAGAAATGGCCTACCGGTCGACCGGTCGGTCGACCGTCCAACGGTCACATTTGACCGCTGGCAGCTACCGGTCGACCGGTCGGTCGACCGCCCAGATACAGAGAGCAGACTTCTCTGCTCCGGTCGACCGCCCGGTCGACCGCCCAGATACAGAGAGCAAAGCTCTCTGGTCCGGTCGACCGGCCCACTGTGCTGCCAGACGTGCACAGCTCTGTGCACGTCGGTCGACCGCGCGGTCGACCGGCCCTTGGTTCGGTCGACCGACCTGACCTGTTAGCCAGTTCTGGGTCGGATAAACAGGGTAAAAATAATTTTAAAACTTCTTTTATCTCTTCTAAAAACTCCATAAAAATTCTTTTAACATTTTATACTGAAATACAAACTTGTGATAAAAATTTCAAGACAATATAAAACATTTGAAATCATTTTTGTGTCTTGCAAATTTTATCAAAAACTAAAACTTGTATTTTATCAAATTTGGATTTTTCAACAGAATATATGTTTTGTCCAAAACTCATCCAAATACAAAAACATGATATTTAAACACTTTGAAGCATGATGCATATGGATAGAAATCCAATATACATGAAACTAATATATATCATAGTTTTTGACTTTAATTCCAAAAATATGTTTTGTTAGAAATACCAAAACATGAAACACATGAAATAGACTATCAAACTAAGTTTGTCTAAATAGTTGAAGCATGCATGTATATAGAACAAATCTAATATACATTAAACCATGTAAACTTGTTTTGATATAATATCTATTCATGCAAACCGAGATCGGTTAAACCAAAAACCGAAAACCAAAACATGAAACGCGTGTGTTGTGAACTTGAGCATATCATACTATTCTAATCTTTACAATTTGGATCTAAACACAAAACTAAACTAGGTACCGATGTCTTCTTGTAGAGCGCAATCTCCAAGCCGACTCGATACAAAACTCTTTGATCCACCGAGTAAGTGCTATATATGATCTTTGACGCTCGGGCTCTTGAATCAACATGTGAAAGCTTCCAAATCATCTGTGTTGAAGCTAATCACCAACTAATAACTTGATTAATGATCTGAAACTAAATAACACAAGATTATTAGTACACATAACTACATGAGTTAATCATCATCAAAACTAGAGTGGAAGGCCTTTGGGCCAACACAATATACATACATGCTTACATGACTTATACAAACTTATTTTGACTTTCCTATTCATGTATTGAAAAAGTCAAGTTTGATAAAATACAAGTTTTGGTTTTGGTAAAAATGTTAAAACACAAAAATGGTTTCATATGCTTGATATTTGAGATAAAATGTTTATCACGAGTTTATATATCAATGCAAAATGATAAAACTATTTTTGGGTATTTTTACAAGACTTAAAAGAAATTTCAAAATAATTCTATGTGTTTTTCTCCCAGGTTCTGATCCAGACCTGACTGTCAGGCCATGTCGGTCGACCGCACGGTCGACCGAACCATGGGCCGGTCGACCGTTGCAGTCAATCGACGTGCACAGCCTTGTGCACGTCTGGCAGACACAGGACCGGTCGGCCGGTCGGCAGACCGGACCAGAGAGCTTTGCTCTCTGTATCTGGGCGGTTGACCGAGCGGTCGACCGGAGAGAGAAGTCTGCTCTTTGTATCTGGGCGGTCGGCCGTGCGGTCGACCGGATGCCCCAACGGTCATATTTCTGACCGTTGGCGGTCGACCGGGCCGGTCGACCGCAAGCCTGTCAGGCTGCCAGATCAGCCTAACGGCTAGTTTTCTGTTTGGCCTATATAAACCCCATTCCTTTGAGATTTTGGCTAAGTTTTCATGAGCTAAAATTTCTCTCTATTCTTGGTGTTTAAAAGAAGTTTTCAAAAGAGTTTAAGTGCCAAAAAGATTCATCTATTTGTTTTTAAGTGTTTTGTTTATTTCAAAGAAATTAGGGTTTTGGGAAATAGTTTTGATCTAAAATTTTCATATCTATTTTGGAGTTTTCCCAAGAGAATTTCTTTGATCAAAACACTTTGTTTTTCCACACTTGAGCTATCATACTATCCTATTCTATTAGGATCTTTGTTTTGTGGAAAAGAGATTGTTTGAGGTTGTGGAAACCTCCAAGTTGTAAACCCTCCTTTATTTGTGTATCCCTCTTTGGTAGAGGTTGATCGGAGTGGTGTTTGGATCCCTCTTCGGTAGAGGTGATTGTGATTGTATTGGCTACGGGCCTTATCCCTCTTCGGTAGAGGTGGATTGTGATTGTATTGCCTTGGTGTCATTGTAAGGTTGAGAGAGGAGTTCGGTACTCCTTTAGTGGATTAGAAATCCTTCTCGGTGAAGGCGGGGACGTAGAGCTAGGGGCTCGAACCTCGGAACATATCTTTGTGTTTGCGTTTGATCCATTGCCTCTTAACCCTCTCTCTCTTTATATTGTGCATAGCATCATTCATATCATCATATCATATTTGCTTGTGTTGTGCCTTGCATATATTCATATTGCCTATCATCTTATATGCTTGGTTGTTTGTGTGTGCCTCACTTGTACTTAACCACAAGAGCTTCATATAGCACCTCAACCCATATCTAGGGAAATCAAGAGGAGTTAGTCCAGAGCCCTTGTAACGCCCCGATCCGACGGGTACGGGGACGCTACTGCGACGTATTTACGCAGAAAGAAAGAAAGAAAGAAAGAAAGAAGGAATGAAAGAAAAGAAAAGGAAGGAAAGAAAAGAAGGGAAAGGGAAGGTTGGTCGGCTGGACCTTGCCGGCGGCGGCCGGAGTTGGCCGAAAATGGGCGGCCAAGTCCCCAAAAGAGAGGGTTGTTATTGGTGCAAGTGTAGTTCAAATGAAAAGAATGGTATTTTGCAAACGATGTTTCGGAGGACGAACCTATAGCTCGTTGGAAAGAGTATGATGAGGAGAAGAAGATGGTACGGTTGGTGGGTTAAGGTGGTGTAGGTGGTGGTGAAAATGGTGATGAAGTGGTGAAGAAGATGGGTTTCCTTAGAGTTTCTTGGTGGAAAAGAGGAAGAAAAAGGTGGTGTGGAGGTGTTGTTGTTGGAAATGGAGGAGGAGATGGAGGGGAGAATAGTGGAGGAATTGGTGGAGGAGATGGTGGTGGAAATGGAGGGGATGGCCGGCCAATTGAAGGGCACATTGGCTTTGTTGGCTGCTATTTTTGGTGGCTGTGCTTGCTGGAAAAGGAAGAAGGAAGGAAGATAATGATAGAGAGAGAAGGGAGTGGGGGTATTTATATAAGGGTAAAGTTTATTATTATAATCTTGCCCAACACTCAAAGCAAAAGAAACGCAAGAATGGAGACTTGCGTCTCCAAGCAATTGAAGCCCGCGTCTGGGCTACTAGAGCTGGACGCGGAGATTGTTGCCGCGTCCAAAAAGGAAAATACAAAGTCGCGTTAAGGAAGAGACAAAAAGGTATGGGTGATTTGATCTGGGTGATTTTCTTTGAAGAACAAAGCATTAAATGCGGAATGGAGAGAGTCTCCACATTAATTGATGAACCCAGAGTTGGTGGATCTCGCGTCAGGTAAGGAGAGAGAAAAAGTAAAATATCCGGATAGAATTCCGGTGTCTGGGAAAACACCGGAACTCAGGAAAAGCCCGAAAAATAAAGTATCTCAAAAAGTCTCCCAAAAATTCTCAAAAATAATAAATATTATTTAAAGATTTTTAGTGAAATTGGTTTTCAGAAATTCAATCTCATTTTCAAGATAAAAATCCTAAAGTCAACCGTTGACACCGGTCTATGCCGGGTCGGCCGGATTTTTGATAAATTCTAAAAATTCTCCAAAAATTCATTTAGATAGAAGATATAATTTTAAGAAATAATGTGAAAGCCGTTTTTAGAATCTCAACTCTGTTTGTAAATTAAAAATCCGAAAGTCGGTCAGCGACGCTGGTCGACACCTGTTTGAAGATTTACAATTTAATTCCGAAAAATTCCAGAAAATCATGAAAAATCTAGAATATTAAAAAATAATATTTGAAACTGAAATCGGTCAAATTTGAATACCAAAAAGGTCAAATCATGCAGTACTGCCATATGAGTAAGAATTTAAATAACAGAAAATAAAATAAGAAAATATGCTCAAAAATCAGGACACATAGCTGGGTACGTATACTGAGGATGGGGTGTTACAATCCATCCACCTTATCAAAAAATTTCGTCCTCGAAATTTCGATAATGGGGATGTTAAGGCAGGAAAGAATAGGGGTACGAAATTTTACCAACTAAGATGGAAATAGTTGGGGGTAACGTTCACGAATAGTATCCTCTCGTTCCCACGTAGCTTCTCCTGGGGCATGCCTATTCCAAGAATCCAGTACCAATGGTATTGCCCGATTTTTCAACGTTTTGACACTTCTATCCAGAATGGCCATCGGCTGCTCCTTGTAGGATAAATTTGGTTGTAGTTCCATTTCTGAGTGGTCTAGAATGTGACTCTCATCCTTGACATACTTCCTCAACTGTGATATATGGAATACATTATGTACTCCATCTAAAGATAGGGGCAATGCCAATCAGTAAGCCACATCTCCCACACGATCCAAAATTTCAAATGGGCCGATGTATCTTGGGCTAAGTTTTCCGCGAGTACCGAATCGGATTATCCCTTTGGAGGGTGATATCCTTAAAAATACATGATCACCTGTTCTGAATTCTAACGGTCTTCTATTAGTGTCTGCCCAACTCTTCTGCCGGCTCTGTGCTGCCCGGAGATAATCTCTGATAATTCTGACTTTATCCGTTATCTGAACTAGAATATCTGGTCCCATAAGTCTTCTCTCGCCAACTTCGTCCCAACATATTGGCGACCTGCATTTTCTGCCATATAATGCTTCAAATGGTGCCATTTTGATACTGGCCTGATAGCTGTTATTATAAGAGAATTCTACCAAATGAATATAGTCTTCCAATGACCCTTTAAATTCTATCATGTAGGCTCGTAACATGTCTTCAAGGATTTGGATAGTTCGTTCAGATTGTCCATCTGTCTGGGGATGATATGAGGTACTGAATTTTAGACGAGTCCCTAAATTTTCTTGGAGACTTTCCCAGAAATGTGATCGGAATCTCGTGTCTCTATCTGACATGATGCTAACTGGAATTCCATGCAGACGAACGATTTCTTTCATATATTTATCTGCAAGAACTTTTGTTGACTGACCTACTCTGAAGGGTAGAAAGTGAGCTGCTTTTGTGAGGCGGTCAACGATCACCCATACTGCATTGTTACCCTTAGGACTACGGGGTAGAGCTGTAACAAAATCCATAGTGATATGTTCCCACTTCCATTCGGGTATCGGTAATGGTTGTAGAAGTCCACCTGTTCTCTGATGTTCTACCTTTATTTGCTGACAAACCAAGCATTTTGCCACGTACTGGGCTATCTCCCTCTTCAAGGCATTCCACCAAAACTTCTGCTTCAAGTCTTGATACATTTTATTTCCTCCTGGGTGTATGGAATACGCCGAACTGTGTGCCTCTGCCAAAACTTTCTGCCGAACTTTCCCTTGTGGTACACAGATTCTGTTACCAAAATAAAGTGCACCATCCGAATGAATACAGATATCTGTCCTTAATCCAGCTTCTCCTTGAGCCCTGAATTTCTGTAATCTGGGGTCTCCCTTTTGGGCTTCCTTAATTTCACTTATCAGGGTTGGTTGAATCTGGAAGGTCATTAGTTGACCTGACTCATCTGCTCCTTGTATTAGCATCAAGTCCAACTTCATGATTTCCCGAAGCAATTCCTTCTGTTGAGTAAGTTGTAATAATACTTTGTTCTCTGGTCTCCTGCTTAATGCATCTGGGACTGTATTGTCCTTACCAGGGCGGTACTGTAAGTCTATGTCATAGTCGGCCATCAATTCAAGCCACCGCCGTTGTCTCATGTTTAATTCTTTCTGTGTGAAGATATACTTAAGGCTCTTATGATCAGTATAGATCAATACTTTATCCCTCAGAATGTAGTGTCTCCAGATCTTCAATGCAAATATTACCGCCGCCAGTTCTAAGTCATGGGTTGGGTAATTTCTCTCATGTGGTTTCAATTGCCTAGATGCATAAGCTATGACATGACCATGCTGCATTAATACACATCCTAGGCCTTTTTCGGATGCATCACTATATATAACCATCCCTTCTGTTCCCGAGGGAGTCTTCAAGATTGGAGCTGAAATTAGTCTTTCCTTTAATTGTTCAAATACTGCAGTACATTCCTCTGACCATTGATACCTTTCCCCTTTTCTGGTGAGCTTTGTTAATGGGGCTGCGATTTTGGAAAAGTCTTGGACAAATCTCCTGTAATACCCGGCTAATCCAATAAAGCTTTTAATTTCTGTTACTGTCCTTGGGATTGGCCAATCTTTTACTGCCTGGATCTTATTAGGGTCGATTGAAATTCCTTCTTCTGAAACTACATGACCCAAGAAAGCTATACGGTCTACCAGAACTCACACTTGCTTTGCTTAGCATAAAGTTGTTCCTACCGAAGAGTCTGTAGCACTGTTCTCAAGTATTCTGCATGCTCTCTGTCGTTTTTTGAATATATCAAGATATCGTCGATGAACACCATGACGAACTGGTCCAAATATGGCGAGAAAACTCGGTTCATCAAATCCATAAAGACTGCTTGGGCATTAGTCACTCCGAAGGGCATGACTAGAAATTCGTAATGACCATAGCGAGTTCGGAATGCTGTCTTCGGAATATCTTCTTTCTTCACTTTCAGTTGGTGATAACCTGATTGTAAATCCAATTTTGAATACACCCGGGCCCCATGAAGTTGATCAAAAAGATCATCAATTTTTGGTAAGGGATACTTATTCTTGATGGTAACTTTGTTTAATTCTCTGTAGTCTACACACAACCGCTTACCACCATCTTTCTTGTTGGCCAATAGCACCGGAGCTCCCCATAGTGAAGTACTCGGTCTAACCAATCCCTTGTCAGAATATTCCTGTAACTGCCTCTTTAGAACTTCTAACTCAGTGAGGGCCATTCTGTACGGGGCTTTAGATATTGGGACTGTGCCCGGAATGATATCAATGGAGAACTCAATTACTCTATCGGGTGGAAGTCCTGAGATCTCTTTAAATACTTCTAGAAACTCATTCCAAACTGGTACTCTCTTTTTCTGGATCTCAGCAGCAGTCATCTGTGTTTTTCCCTTGGCAGGTTTATGTTCTCCTTCAAATTGGAACTCAGGCTGAAGTGGTATTCTGAAAATAACTTTCTTGTTTCGACAATCAATAACCACATGGTATTTGCTGAGCCAAGTCATGCCTAAGATTATGTCGTACCCTTTAGTATCCAGCACGAGCATATCCACTGCTAATGTCCTGTTACACAGTTCCACCGGACAATCTACACAAATTCTATTGGAGATGACTACCCCATTACCGGTACTAATCTCCCACTGGTGGTCTAAATATTCAACAGGTATAGAGTGCAAGGCAGTGAAACTATCTGATATGTAACAATGAGAAGCGCCAGAATCGAAGAGGGCTAAAACAGGTTTAGAGTGTACCATAATCTTATCTGTCACCACTTCTCCAGAAGTTTGGGCCTCTTCTGCTGTCAAGTTGTAGGCCCGTCCTCTTCCACGACCTGCTGCTGTTCTTCCTCCCCTTGGAGCTGGGCGAAAAACCCGTTGTTGTGGAGGGAGAGGGGTCCTTCCAACCATCGGCCCTGAGTTCCTCTGTCCAATAGGTGCAGGAAGTGTCGGTAGGGTTCAGTTCATCATCCCAGTTCTCTTATGGGGACAACCTTCTATTGTGTGATCACCAGATCCACATGTCAGACATAACCCATTAGCCCTGCGACAATCCTTTTGCAAGTGACCAGGCCTCTGGCAATAATTACAAACAGGAATTATTTGAGTTGTCTGAGGAGGGGCTGGTCGAAATGATCGTCTAATCATCGGGACTTTTGCAGCTCTGACTGGACCTCCTCCGCCCAATTGCTGGAATGGCCTCTTCATGGCCTGTTTCCTCCTCTGATCAAGATTCTTTTTCTCCAGTCCTCGCTCCACCTCTCGAGCTACAGTGAGGACCTGGGAATATGTTTTCAGCTGTTGGGGAATCAAAAGGACTTGAATATCCATTTGTAAGCCCTGCTGAAATCTGCTTGCCCGTTTCTCTTCGTCGGCTATCATATACGGAGCAAAACGACTGAGCCTTAAGAACTCAGCAGCATATTCATCAACAGATCGATTCCATTATTGAAGTCGGATGAATTGCGCTTCCATCTCCTTCTGAGCTGTGGTAGGGAAGAATCTATCATAAAATCTCTTAGAGAACTGGTCCCAAGTGATGGGTTTATCCAGTCTCGCTTCTTCAGCTAGCCACCAGTTTCTAGCCATATCCTTTAGTTGGATCTTGGCGACCTCCACCTGATCTTCCTCTGGAACTCTTGCTGCCTTCAAGAGATCTGTGGTGTCGATTAGCCATTGCTCGGCATCTAGCGGTCTCTCTCCCCTGTAAATATTGCTGGCTGCAACCGTCTGAAGTCTGACACGTTGCCCGGCCTTCGTTCTTGAGGAGCTGTTATCAAGCCTTGCCGAAGGAGTTCGGTCTGCCTTTGTTGGTTCTCCATCATATTTTGGATAACCCTAAGAATATCTGCATTTCCCCCGGCGGGCCCGTCCTATGACTGCCCGGAGTTGTTACGTCCTGCCCTTCTATCCACATCTATGTTGGTAAAAATGTCTGAAAAGAGGAGTGAAGGCAAAAGATAAATGGACTTTAGGAATCAAGGGAAGGAGTATCAAGAAGGAATGGATAACTTTGTACATTGTAGTTGAAATGTACAACCGAAACTCATGTATTCCAACTACAAATTAAGATCCTATTAATTTGCAATTAGGTTGTACTGTAGGTGTGAGAGCCTGGGCTCTGATACCAACCTGTAACGCCCCGATCCGGCGGGTACAGGGACGCTACTGCGACGTATATACGCAGGTCAGAAATACCCTCACGTATATACGCTAAGCATCAGTACAAATAAGAATCAGAGTACGGAAGCACGTGGCAATATACATTCCAACATAAGGATTACAAGGTTATCACAGAGCGTGATATATTGGTACATGTACATTATATCACAGCCAGGTACAAAAGTGAAATTACAATTTGTACAGCAAAAGGTGCTCACGGGCTGAGAAGAAGATCCCCGAGCTAGCAGGAAGGTTCAGGAACAGAAGGAGCTAGGACAAGTCGGCCTGCTCCGAGAGATAAGCTTGATCTTCAGTGGAGGGCTCCGCTTCAATCCAGGCTTCAGAACCTGAACATGCAAGCCCAGGGGAGTCAGAAACTCCCTAACAAAAAGACAGGTGGATACCAAGTGTCGTGTAGAGATAAGTATATGTGTGTTGATATGGTCAAAACAATATTAAGCATCAAGAACTGTGCCGAGAGTACATGTATAGTAAGCAAGAAATGGGGGAATAAAATGAAAGTGATAAGGCCTGAATAAATCTATTGCTGCCATTTTCATTATTTATACTTATTACTCGTTCTATCCGTATGTCTAGGTATGTGTAATAGCGTCCCAGTACACATACATCCACATATGAGTAAATCGAGGCTGTTATTGAAAACCAACGGGGCTATCAATGAACAATGTTTACAGTGGGTCCCGTGCATACCCGGGACCACGGCCCAGGATTGTTCCGTTGCTGGAGGACGGAACCTGCCGCAAGGCGTACAGTAGGGTCTTATAGGATGCCCTTATCAAGATGGTACCAGGAAGGAGGGAGCCAGCACACCCCTCGGTCGCCTGGAGGCCCACAGGTCAGACCGGAAGTTTTAGTTGCACAACATGCCTAGTGCCACTGTAAACACGAACATATATTGATAGCCATAAGTTTCCCCCGACCCGATTCAAGTGGTTTCTTTTTATGATTTATTATGTAATTATCAATTTACGGGAAAGCAAGAGCATGACTGGATCAGGAGTTCAAGGGTACATGAGTATTATAATTTCAAGTCACAGGATTCCCGTAAATATGATAATCGCAAGCTAAGTATCAATATGTTATAATGGAGCAAGTGTCAAGTAGTAGCATGATACATGCAAGTGTACCAGGAAAATAATATAATATTAGTCAACTGACAAGTAGGAAAATCTGAAGGAAGGCGAGAACACTCGCCTAGAACTTCAAGAAAACGCCGGGAAATCCCAAGTTCCGGAGTCCAAGTAACCAATATTGTATATAAGAAAGAGAGGAGGAGAAGGATGAATCAGAAAAAGTGAAAATGGAGACGCAGGGGTCGCAGACGCGGGGATTGCGCCGCGTTGATGCCACAAACGCGGGGTCTGAGACCTGCGTTTTATAACACAGGAAGAACGCAGACGCGAGTACGTGCTCCGCGTCGCGTTAATATATGAACGCGAGAATCGCGTTAAAGATGTGCTTGGACGCGGGAGTAAGCTCCGCGTCTAGTACCAAAACAGGAGAGAAAGAGAGAGACAGAGAAATGTGGGAGACGCAGGAATGAGGGAGTATGTGACGCAGGGAAAGAAAAGAGAAGGAAAAAAAGAAAGAAAGAAAGAAAGAAAGAAGGAATGAAAGAAAAGAAAAGGAAGGAAAGAAAAGAAGGGAAAGGGAAGGTTGGTCGGCTGGACCTCGTCGGCGGCGGCCGGAGTTGGCCGGAAATGGGTGGCCAAGTCCCCAAAAGAGAGGGTTGTTGTTGGTGCAAGTGTAGTTCAAATGAAAAGAATGGAGTTTTGCAAACGATGTTTCGGAGGACGAACCTATAGCTCGTTGGAAAGAGTATGATGAGGAGAAGAAGATGGTACGGTTGGTGGTGGTTAAGGTGGTGTAGGTGGTGGTGAAAATGGTGGTGAAGTGGTTGATTGAGGCTAAACCTGCACAAAAAATACGAGATTATAGAACTTAGAAAGGAAATGTGCAAGTGCTCAATTCTTCCGTTATAGCAAGTGGCTATGCGGGTCGTGATCCACAAGGAGGGTTTGCGATGGAAGCGTTTACAGTTTTATTGAAATCTTTTAAGAAAATAAAACGAAGGTTCTTCTCTGTTTTATGTTATGAAAAAGAAAAAGAAAGTTATAGTTAAAGTTAGAAGAAAGTGAAAGATTGAAGAAGGTGGAAAATCAGAAAATAAGAAAAGCGACTATGTACAATGAAGTGGGGAAGAAAGAGTTGGAGGAGGTGGTGTTGATTTACACTAAAGAAAGAAAAGAAAAGAAAGGAAAGAAAAGGAAAGAGATACTTACCGAGGTTGAGTGATGACTTACCTGGAAACTGTTGCATGTTCTACCTTTGCTTCGGAGGCGTTCAACGCATAGATCATAAGCTCGAGCTCAGTCCCCGTGCACATTATATCGTCACGCCTAGCGAGAACGAAGTGATGCGGATCTTGAAAGAGGAGAACGTCTTCATGAACTATCGCTGGCTCTCACGTAGCTTAGTTATACTTGCTTTGGAATTCACTTGTACACTCAACAACAACAACCAAGGTAAAGTAGAAGAGGAAGATGAAAGCAAAACAAATGTAAAGTAAAGCAGAATAGAAAACAAACAAAGCATTTACCTTTATTACTTGCTGAGACAATGAAAGAAAGGAGTAGGGTACATCGTCGGTGTCACTCTCAACATCAGCCCCTCTCTCTTACTTACATGAATCTTCTTCTACCCTAAGTTACATACAAATTACATACATAAAAAGAAAGACTAAAAAACTAAACAAAGTAATGAAAACTAAGCTAAATCCTAATCTGCCTCCACGTCCACTTTCAGCACAGAAAATGCCTTTTTATAGGCCAAAAACCCAACAACCAAGATCCCGGGGAGGTCGGGGGAGTTCACGCTCCCCCTAACTCCCCAAGATTGCCGCGGAAACGTGGCCCAAGCCACATTTTCGCGACAAGGGTGTGGCCAGGTGGCCACACCCTGTTGGTGGGTCTCTCCGGGGTCTTCTTCTGGCTTTATCCTTTGTTGGTTTTGTCGTTTGAGCTCCGGATTCTGATGAAATGGCCTTGGATTCTTGGCTTTAACCGATCGATTCTGAGAGGATTCTTCTCAACCGGTTTCAACCTCTTGATTTTTGCCCTAATTTTGTGTGTACGAATTAACTCTGATTTAATTCAGAATTCTGGTGGGCTTTTGGGCTCATTTCTCTTCATCTCCTTAAGGATTGGGCCTGCAAATAAATTAAACAAATAATTAGGACAATGCAGGCTTTTATTCTAAAATAAGTATGAAAATGTGACATTAAATATGCAACATTAGCAACCAATCACACCCCCATACCTATGTTTTGCTCGTCCTCGAGCAAAACAACTAAATTATACTAAGGATTATTAGACCACTTTCGCAGGTCACGCGATTGCACTGAGCATGTGCAACAAGCCGTTAAACCTCTAGGTTTCCCCTAGAGGACGAGTGTTGTCTCGTGAGGGTTTTCAGCGGATTACACCCACAAAATCCATAAAGAAAGGGAAATAAAGAGTTAGTATTTTCGAAAAGCATTTTGAAAGAGAAAAATATTTGAAATATGATTGTAAGATCTAAGCAATCTATAAGTTATAGGAAAGCCGAATTTTTCATTCCTAAACTTAGTCTCTATTCAAAAATTTGTTATCAATCAAAGTAAGGAGTCAAATTGTACTTCTCATCTAGTCTATTACTTTACCCTAAGTCATATGCACCTTGTGAATGTGAAAATTTTGACTAAGGGTTCATTAACTCTAAATCTTATGCCTTATTATTATATATATATATGTTGCTATTATTTTTTTTTTCTTTTCTCTTTCTTTTTGTGGTATTATTCCTTAGTTTTATTAGGCTTTCTAATCTGCCCATGTAACGAGCCTTTAATCGATGACTCCCAAACCAAACGGTCTTAGGGCACCAGGTGAGAAAACACCCCCAAGGACTTAAGGACTCGAGCAAATAAGGTCACAAAACTAAGGATTTTATTATATGAACCTCTTTTAGGCGTGAAGACTTATACTTTATTAGGCACAAATACCCAGCTTAATCAGAGGATTTTTCTTTTCAAACTTATCTAATCATCTTTCGCATAAATACCAAGGCTTGCTTAGGCCAAAGCACCTAGCTAGTCAATAATTAGACTTTTTTTTTTTTCAAACTCATCTAATTATCTTTTGCATAAATACTAAGGCTTTCTTAGGCCAAAGCACCTAGCTAATCAATAATTAGATTTGTTTATATATATATATTTTTTATAAGGCATAAAAATCTTTATTTTTGAACCCTAAGTGTGTAAGTGTATGAAGTGTGCATATTTCATCAAGGTAAAGATCAAGACTAAATTACTTTGACAAATTATCTTCCTAACTCTAAAAATCAAACAAATAATCTTATTTTGACTAAGTATAAGAAATCCTAATTTGGATTTTCCTATTCCTTAAGATTAACTTAATTTCTTACAAAAATAAGTCAAAATATTGTTTCTATTTTTCAAAAAGTTTTTTAAAAGTAAAGAAAATTTTTAATTTTTTTTATTTAAAAAAAAAGAAAAGTTATGTTAGACCCTCCCCCACACCTATCTCATGCATTGTCCTCAATGTATGAATTAATGCATAGATGCATGAAAAAGAAGAAAGGGAAGGAAAATGGTTACCTTAAGGTGGTGGTTCCGGTGGTGGTCTGATTGGTCCACGAAACATGGCCCAATCAACTTTTCTTGGGTCTCGGAGGAACCCACCAGCAATATCTTTAATATAACCCATTAAAAAGATAAATCCATGAAGGATCTTTATTAAATATTTTACCCCATCTAATTTTCATATTTCATAATTGATTTCGGAGTCAAATTTGTCAACCACCTCGTCCCAGAATGGAGTATGAAATGATAGAACAGTTGACTTGGACTCAGGAAGGACAGGAACTAATACCGACTCAAGAAGGTGACTTAAGTCAAGTAAAGGTTCAGGAGTCGAAATAGGTTCAGAAATTGGATCCAAGTCAAGGAGTTGAGACTCCAGTCCACATGTATTTTTCAACAATGGAATGTGACCTAATATGGGTGATTCCAGTTCAGGAATGATAGGTGGAGGAATCAAAACTGACTCTAGAATATTACTCAAGTTTGGTAACAAAACGGGAGTCAAAATTGATTCAGAAAGTTGAACTGGATCACAGATTTGAGAATCTAGGTCACATATCTCATTGAGTTCAATATCAAAAAATTGAGAACTTGCCAATTTATCAATAGGATCTTCGAAAGTATAAAGTTGGTCAAGTTCAACATGATCCTCAAAGATAGGTGATTCAATTTCTTTATGAATTGGTACAGGATCCAATGTTGACTCCGGGAAAAGATTGAAGTCAGGTAAAGATACCGGAGTCATTATTGAATCAGGAAGAAGAATTGAATCACTAAGTTGGGGTTCAGAATCATAATCATTTTCAAGTTCTATTTCAGGAAAAGGAAAACTAGCCAAACTATCAATATCTTTTTCAAGATTTGGAGTTTGGGCAAGTTCAAATGGTTGTTCTGAAATAGAATTTTGATTTCCAAAACAACATGACTCTTCGGCTCTAACAGAATGGTAAGTGACATCAGGACGGTGGGAACGTAGAGATTCGACCACCATATCTATGTCACGATTTCTAGCATTTTGAGCATGAGTCATGGCTTCTAGCATCTTTTCATAGTTGATGGGTTCATTGTCTTGTTGAAAAGATGAAGAGTTGTTTTGGAAGTGGTATTGAAATTGTGAGTCCATCAGATTTTGTGATTGTTGTTTGGACTCACGCATACTCCGTTCCAAAATTGATGGTTTTCTATTTTGGACTGGTGGAACTGAGTATGACTCTTGAAAATAGTGTGGACTAGGTGGAGAAGGAGGACACTGTGGTTGAAAATTGGACTCGGGGTAGGTGAATCCCCACTGACTCTGTGAAGAGTTGAAATCGTTATGGAAATTATAGTCATACGATGGGGGACATGGGTTATATGGATTCGGATAAGACCAATCCGGCACACTAGGTTAGTTAAAGTCATGATATGCCGGGTTGGTAATATCCGAAAAAGAGTTTGATGTATAATATGGATTATTATTATAGTTGGAAAAATTATTATTATAAGTCATATCACACAATGGAATACAAACAAAAAGAAAGAAAAACACACAAATAAACAAATAAGAAAGAAAAAATTCTAACCTAAGTTAGGGTAGACCTAGACCTAGACGACTCCTAACTGGTTAGACTGTCCACAGGAGGTTTAATGTAGACTTTGACCACAAGCTAATCAGCCAGGTCAGGGCAAGGTTGGTGGGAGGTTTTCCGTCAAAAGACGTTCCTTAATTAAATAACCACCAACCTTCGGGCTTTCGGCCCTTAATCCCTTTCCTAGACACTGATTTGGCAAGAATCAAGTTCCAACACCTTTCCCCCTTAGGATAATCTCCTAATTGAGTCCGAGATTCCCTAGGGCCAACGTCTACTCATTTTAAGTTAGGCTTGGGTTAGTGAGTGCTTGGATTCTGATTTTTGGGCTAAGGAAGGGTGATTAAATCCCTACCTTATCTTATTATTGGGTGGTGCCCTTAAGATCAGTTTTGTGCAAGTGTACAAGATAAATAAGATGCACTCTAAGCGATATAAATCAACCAAGAGATAGTCCTATTCTAAATGCAATGCAAACATACCTTGCTCCAGCACTCTTCAACAGTAAAAAATAAAGGAATTAAAAAGACACGTGCCTAAAATGCAAATGTCTAATCAATTTTTTTATCTTTTCAACAAATATTTTACTGTTGATTATTAGCAGGCTTATGTTATGGCATATAAGAAAAATTAAAGTTGCAGCAAACTAGAAATTTTTTTACACTAAGCAGCCCTGCAAAAAGCTGTTAGTAGTCAACTCTTCCTTGCCGCGGATCAGCGGCTTTTGCCGTGGAAACGCGGCAATTCAGAGGGCCCTTGGTCTCTGCTTTTTGGAGCAGAGGCCCAAGGCCACTTGTATGTCACTGCAATAATAATTTTCTGCTTTTCTTGCCCTGTAACCTGCAACAAAGAAGAAAATTCGTTTAGTTCTAAAAAATTTTCAAAAAAAATTTAGATTTCAATAAAAACATGTTACCCTCCCCGGCAACGGCGCCAAAATTTAATTGAGGCTAAACCTGCACAAAAAATACGAGATTATAGAACTTAGAAAGGAAATGTGCAAGTGCTCAATTCTTCCGCTATAGCAAGTGGCTATGCGGGTCGTGATCCACAAGGAGGGTTTGCGATGAAAGCGTTTACAGTTTTATTGAAATCTTTTAAGAAAATAAAACGAAGGTTCTTCTCTGTTTTATGTTATGAAAAAGAAAAAGAAAGTTATAGTTAAATTTAGAAGAAAGTGAAAGATTGAAGAAGGTGGAAAATCAGAAAACAAGAAAAGCGACTATGTACAATGAAGTGGGGAAGAAAGAGTTGGAGGAGGTGGTGTTGATCTACACTAAAGAAAGAAAAGAAAAGAAAGGAAAGAAAAGGAAAGAGATACTTACCGAGGTTGAGTGATGACTTACCTGGAAACCGTTGCATGTTCTACCTTTGCTTCGGAGGCGTTCAACGCATAGATCATAAGCTCGAGCTCAGTCCCCGTGCACATTATATCGTCACGCCTAGCGAGAACGAAGTGATGCGGATCTTGGAAGAGGAGAACGTCTTCATGAACTATCGCTGGCTCTCACGTAGCTTAGTTATACTTGCTTTGGAATTCACTTGTACACTCAACAACAACAACCAAGGTAAAGTAGAAGAGGAAGATGAAAGCAAAACAAATGTAAAGTAAAGCAGAATAGAAAACAAACAAAGCATTTACCTTTATTACTTGCTGAGACAATGAAAGAAAGGAGTAGGGTACATCGTCGGTGTCACTCTCAACATCAGCCCCTCTCTCTTACTTACATGAATCTTCTTCTACCCTAAGTTACATACAAATTACATACATAAAAAGAAAGACTAAAAACCTAAACTAAGGAATGAAAACTAAGCTAAATCCTAATCTGCCTCCACATCCACTTTCAGCACAGAAAATGCCTTTTTATAGGCCAAAAACCCAACAACCAAGATCCCGGGGAGGTCGGGGGAGTTCACGCTCCCCCTAACTCCCCAAGATTGCCGCGGAAACGCGGCCCAAGCCGCGTTTCCGCGGCAAGGGTGTGGCCAGGTGGCCACACCCTGTTGGTGGGTCTCTCCGGGGTCTTCTTCTGGCTTTATCCTTTATTGGTTTTGTCGTTTGAGCTCCGGATTCTGATGAAATGGCCTTGGATTCTGGCTTTAACCGATCGATTCTGAGAGGATTCTTCTCAACCGGTTTCAACCTCTTGATTTTTGCCCTAATTTTGTGTGTACGAATTAACTCTGATTTAATTCAGAATTCTGGTGGGCTTTTGGGCTCATTTCTCTTCATCTCCTTAAGGATTGGGCCTGCAAATAAATTAAACAAATAATTAGGACAATGCAGGCTTTTATTCTAAAAAAAGTATGGAAATGTGACATTAAATATGCAACATTAGCAACCAATCAGTGGTGAAGAAGATGGGTTTCCTTAGAGTTTCTTGGTGGAAAAGAGGAAGAAAAAGGTGGTGTGGAGGTGTTGTTGTTGTTGGAAATGGAGGAGGAGATGGAGGGGAGAATGGTGGAGGAATTGGTGGAGGAGATGGTGGTGGAAATGGAGGGGATGGCCGGCCAAATGAAGGGCACGTTGGCTTTGTTGGCTGCTATTTTGGTGCTGTGCTTGCTGGAAAAGGAAGAAGGAAGGAAGATAATGATAGAGAGAGAAGGGAGTGGGGGTATTTATATAAGGGTAAAGTTTATTATTACAATCTTGCCCTCCACTCAAAGCAAAAGAAACGCAAGAATGGAGACTTGCGTCTCCAAGCAATTGAAGCCCGCGTCTGGGCTACTAGAGCTGGACGCGGAGATTGTTGCTGCATCCAAAAAGGAAAATACAAAGTCGCGTTAAGGAAGAGACAAAAAGGTATGGGTGATTTGATCTGGGTGATTTTCTTTGAAGAACAAAGCATTAAATGCGAAATGGAGAGAGTCTCCGCATTAATTGATGAACCCAGAGTTGGTGGATCTCGCTGAAATATCACCTAGAGGGGGGGTGAATAGGTGATGGCTAATCTAATGGTCACTTATGAACAAATGATGCGGAATTAAAACTAAGATGACCAAATAAAACTTCTTTTAATTAAACACTTATGTATAACACAAGAGTGTTGCCGAATTCCCTTTGCAGGGCTCTGGACAAGCTCCTCTAGATTCCCCTTGAATGGGTTGAGGTGCCGCGTTGGCTCTCTTGGTTGAATACTAGTGTTAACAACAATCCCAAGCAAGTATAGCAATTATGAGCACAAGGGAGTATATCAAGCATGTAAATGATAAAGACAATTATTGAATGCAAGATATAAAAGAGACAAAGAGAGAGAGAGAGAGAGAGATAGAGTAAGCAATCGCAAACACAAAGGGTTTGTTTCGAGGTTCGAGCACACTTGCTCTACATCCCCGCCTTCGACACACGAAGGTTTTCCACTATGCACGATCCCAACGGATCTCTCCTTGGTGCCGCAACACCTACAAGCCCTCGGACTCCCAAGTCCCGTACACACGCAAGCTTCACAAGCTCGCCGAGGCCGCACCTCAAACTAAAGAGTTCACAACCGAACTCCAACCACCAACGAGCACACTTGCCCGTCTCCTCAAAGAACAAAGAAAAGATCTTTAGTGATCACAACACTTGATCACCTAAAGAGCACTCTCACTACAACACACCTATAGGAATATATAGCAATGGATAGCTCAAGTGTGGTGTGAGAAAAGCAAGGAAAGAACTATGGTGAAAAACACAAAGAATCACTTTTTACACTCTCTTAATAAAAACTCTCTTTTAGATGGGAAGTATTTGCTCTCTATTTTGTGGAGAAAACTTCTGAAATGACTTAGAAAAACTGGCTCAAGAAGTCCTCAAAATCTTGGCTTCAAACAATGACAAAACCCCCTTTTTATAGAGGTCAGAAAAATATGACCGTTGGGGTCTGTCAGAGCTACCGGTCGACCGGCCGGTCGACCGCCAACGGTCGAAAATCCGACCGTTGGAGCCTCCGGTCGACCGCCCGGTCGACCCAGAAATCCAGAGAGCAGAACTCTCTGCAGCGGTCGACCGTACGGTCGACCGGACCACTGTGCTGACAACGTGCACAAGGCTGTGCACGTCCGGTCGACTGGACGGTCGACCCGACCTAGCTGCGGTCGACTGCCCGGTCGACCGATTTGGTCTGTCAGCCAATTCCTGGTCTGAAAAACTGGGATTTTTAAGGTAGTCTATTAACTTAATATAAATCCCATAAATCCTCAAATAATTCTACAAAAATAGTTTCAATGTTATACAATGATATACAAACATGCTTGCACAAAATCAAGGCATGTTATAATAGATTTGAACTATTTTTGTAACTTGGAAATATTGGCTCAAAAATAAAAAACTGTTTTTCCAGAACATGTTTTTTCCAAAACTAGTTTTTCCAAATCTTCATCAAATACAAAAACAAGATATTTGAGTTCATTCTAAAGCATAGTGTGTATGGATATGATCCACTACACAATCATAATGATATATCTATGTTTTTGACATTAAGCTCTAAACATGGTTATGGTTAAAGGATATGCATGATAGAAATACCAAAAACCAACTATATATATTTTATCACAAAGAAAATCTTTTACTAAAAATAAAAATTCTTTTCTAAACATAAAAATCTTTTATGAAAGCAATTCTATCAAGAGTTCTATCAAGAGTGTGTGTGTGAAATAGACTTGAGCAATCCACCAACTATCTATCCTTTACATTTTAACTAAACAAAGAACTAAATCTTATACCTAGACCCAAGTCTTCATCTTCTTGAAGTCTTCACTTGAAGGCTTCTCATCTTCTTGACTTGGTCCAAATGCAATCCACCGAGCTCATCTCTAGATGTGTTCTTGATGCATAGGCTCGTGAATCAACCGGTGCTAGCTTCCAACTTGTCTTTAAATCCTTTGTTGAAGCTCCACACCTACTAAGATCTTGATAATGAATCTGTCACTAATTAAACACAAGATCATTAGTAATCATAACTTCATGAGTTGATCATCATCAAAACTAGAGTGATAGGCCTTTGGGCCAACACTCGCGTCAGGTAAGGAGAGAGAAAAATTAAAATATCCGGATAGAATTCCGGTATCTGGGAAAACACCGGAACTCAGGAAAAGCCCGAAAAATAAAGTATCTCAAAAAGTCTCCCAAAAATTCTCAAAAATAATAAATATTATTTAAAGATTTTTAGTGAAATCGGTTTTCAGAAATTCAATCTCATTTTCAAGATAAAAATCTTGAAGTCAACTGTTGACACCGGTCTATGCCAGGTCGGCCGGATTTTTGATAAATTCTAAAAATTCTCCAAAATTCATTTAGATAGAAGATATAATTTTAAGAAATAATGTAAGAGCCGTTTTTAGAATCTCAACTCTGTTTGTAAATTAAAAATCCGAAAGTCGTCAGCGACGCTGGTCGACACCGGTTTTGAAGATTTACAATTTAATTCCGAAAAATTCCAGAAAATCATGAAAAATCTAGAATATTAAAAAATGATATTTGAAACTGAAATCGGTCAAATCTGAATACCAAAAAGGTCAAATCATGCAGTACTGATATATGAGTAAGAATTTAAATAACAGAAAATAAAATAAAAAAATACGCTCAAAAATCAGTACACATAGCTGGGTATGTATACTGAGGATGGGGTGTTACAGCCCTTCACGGGGAATTCGGCTACACTTGTGTGTTGTACTAAGTGTGTTGCAAAATAGTTTTAAGCTTCCGCATTTAGCGCATTTAGTTTCTAGATTAGCACTTACACCTATTCACCCCCCTCTAGGTGTTTTCAGTCTTCCCCATCTTCTTCCTCTGAACACTCAGAGTTCAACTTCAATCATTCACCCACCGGTCCTCTTTCTTCAGGATGTTCTAGTGAATCTGATACCAGTCTGGACTTCACTCCTTTTTACTATCTCACTACATCAAATAATATTTTATCTGATCCTCCTCTTCATGAGGATGATGAAGTTTTCATGGGGCTTAGTGAGGAGGAAATTATTCCTCTGCCACTTAACAGAGACATGCTTGATGAAAGCATGTCCTATGATGTTGGAGGCTCGCTTTCTTTGAGCATATCTTTAACAGGTTCTTCTCGACACAGATCGGACGAAGAGCTTGATAGAGACGATCCATTCTGGGAGTTTATCGATGAACCAAAAACCCCTCAAAAAGAGGAAGATGATGAGGAAATAAATGTTGAACAGGAAGACGAGGAGAATGAAGACGACGAATCTGCTTATGATGGTGATGACGACGAGGATTAGGATTTCCTGATCTTCTGATATTCAACGTTATTTTGTCTTCTTTTAAGAGCTTTTAATGCTCTTTTTTTGTAAGGTTTCTTTCTGACCATATTATGTTATAAATAAAATTTAATTCTATCTGTAAAATAATCTTTCATATTTTTAAAATACATATAAAGTATACCGTATAGTTATTATTTCTGCATCTTATATGCGATAATGGTCGCAGTACTCATATAATAATTACATATGAAACTGCGACCACGGTCGCTGTCCAGTCATAAACAGTTTGATCGTTTTGGATTCAATAAAGTTAAAAACAACTACCATAGTCGCAGTCCAAAATTAAACTATATAAACAGATAATACTGCGAACATGATCGCAATCCTCTCAAATCAGTATATTTCATTGTATATCACAAATTAGAAAACTGTGACTGCTGTTCTTAAACACTGCGACCATAGTCGCAGTCCTACTTCGCATGCAATAAGTAAAAAAAAAATCGTAGTTTATAGGCGGCTGAGACAACAGTTACAGTGAAGAGAAAATATATAAAATCATACGTAAACTGCGACTATAGTATAAGTCCTTAGTCACCGTTATTACATTTAACCTAGCAAAAAATTCATTCACAAAAATGCTGTCGTGAGTAATGCGACCATAGTCGCAGTCCTTAATCGCATGCAATATGTAAAAAAAATTAATAGTTTATAGGCGGCTGAGACAACAGTCACAGTGAAGAACAAATATATAAAATAATACGTAAACTGCGATTATAGTATCAGTTCTTAGTCACCGTTATTACATTTAGCCTAGCAAAAAAAACGTCCACGACATGATCTCGTTAAGCACTGCGATCATAGTCACAGTCCTTGTCCGCATTTAATATGTAAAAAAATAATAATAATAATTTATACATTACATGCGAAAAAAAGTAAACTGCGACTATATTCAAAATCAGTAAAATTCTTACAGATCATATCATAAAAAATCTACAAATTAAATAATTGTAGACTGCGATAAAGGGCGCTTTTAAAACTATTGGGAAATTAATTTATTGACCACTACGACCTTAGGTGCATTCCTAAAATATATAATATCTGCATAAAAAAATTTAAAACTGTTGAGAAATTATTTTATTGACAACTACGAGCTTAGGCGCATTCCTAAAATATATAA
The DNA here is from genome assembly GCA_038442645.1 of Agave tequilana. NCBI lineage: Eukaryota > Viridiplantae > Streptophyta > Magnoliopsida > Asparagales > Asparagaceae > Agave > Agave tequilana. The sequence continues at coordinate 51,996 of JAVJIF010011481.1, forward strand.
TATCCGCGTAAACAAAAAAAATTAATAAAGAAGCATTCAAATTAGTTTCGTGATTTGATGAAGTTGGTCGCAGTTTGGCCGCAGTTATAAAAGATAATTGTGACAATATTGACTAACGTCGGAAATATAAAAAAATAATAAACGATACAGATCCACTATCTTTTACCGCAGGGACATTTAGTAATTTCAACTGTTTCAATAGGCGGGGCGTCCTTTCTAGTGTTGCTAATAATGTGCCACGTCACCGCAGGCTGAGAGGGTCTCTCAGCCGTCGGCTGATATACATATTTCTGTATGTATATATATATACATATATACATACACACACATATATATATGTGTGTGTGTGTGTGTGTATATGTGTTTGTGTGTGTGTGTGTATATATATATAGATATATATATATACATACACACATATACAATATATATATACACACACATATACAAATATATATATATACATATATATATGTATATATATATTTGTATATGTGTGTATATATATATCTATATATATGTACACACACACACACACACACACACACACCTGTATGTATGTATATAGTCTTGAGCGGAATGAGATCTGCGTCTTAACAAAAGCCAAACCCGCGTCTAGCTTTATTAAGCTCAGACGCGGGACTGAACTCCGCGTCTAGGTACGAGCTGGGTACTCGTCATAAATGAGGGGAGAGAGAAAGTGGTTGGGAGATATTTATTGTGTGGTGGAGGAATTTTTGAGAAAATTGAAATAAAAGAAAAGACAAGAAAAGGAAAAGCGATGGAAATTATGAGTGGAGGAGGGGAAAAAAAATCAAAAAATAGAAAAAATAAAAGAAAAATATCTGGAGCAAGTCCCGGAATTTGGGATAACACCGAAAACTCCGGAAAAACTCAGAAAATGAAGTAACTCGGAACGATTCCCAAAAATAATAAATATTATATTAAAGCACATTGTGAAATCGGATTTCAGAAATTCGATACCATTTTCAAATTAAAAATCTTGAAATCAACCAGCTATACTGGTTCACAACAAATCCGGTGAAATTCCGATAAATTCAGAAAAATCTCCAAAAATGCGTTTAAATAGAAAAATACAATTTTAAGAAATAATATGAAAGCAGTTTCTAAAATTCAATTTTATTTGTAAATTAGAAATCTGATAATCGATCGACGGCACCGACCGATATCGGTTTTGAAGATTTTGAAATTAAATTCAGAAAATTTCCAGAAAATCATGAAAATCTAAAATATTAGAAAACAATATTTGAAATTGAAATCGGTCAAATCTGTCTGTCAAAAAGGTTAAATCAATTAATATACTGGGATCGGGTTCTCATTTTAGATTCAGGTGATTTCTTAATCCTGAAATCCGGATCCAAATAGCAAACTATGATATGAATAATCATAAAACAAAACTAAATACGAAGGAAAATCGAAAGGGTATGATCAGAAAATTAGAATACATATATGAGTACGTATTCCGAGAATGTGGTGTTACAGATAGCGAACTTTGAGAGAATCTTGGAGATCACGATAGGCGGCGCCGGGGTGGGGGATGGCGACGAGGGCGACCAGCAGCGAGATAGGGCTGGGGTCGCCGATGAGGTGATGGAGGCCACGAATTTGGGGGGAGAGACTCTAGGGCACACGATTTTCAGAGAGGGGGAGATTAGAATGAGAGGGGATGGGGGGGGGGGGAGCGGCTTCTTAGCGGCGCCGACGAGTTGATGGGGTTGCCAGCGAGGTGAAGGAGGCGAGAGAGACTGAGAATTTGGCTCGGGCACACAAAATGAAAACGGTTAATTAAAGAGGGAGGAGAGAGGTTAGGATTTAAGGCAGGGGCCTCTCACCCGGGCGCTGACCTGACATATCACGTGGCATGTCAGCGCGGGAGCAAGACCAGGAGCAACGCCGAGTTCCAAAGTGCATTTTCGCCCTTTCCATGCGAAAGGCCTTTCTTTTATCGTTTTGTGCATAGAAACCCCCGCCGCCAAACGATGGCCACGTCTTAGTCCAATCTCAGCCTGGGCCACGTCATAGTCCAATCTCAGCCTCGAACCTCCCTCCACTCTCTCTCTCTCTCTCTCTCTCTCGATGAAAAGAAAAGAAAAGAAAAAGCCTCATCCTTGAGTCATTTTATTTTTCTCGGTTGCGGATGCGAAGAGAAATCACTCTCACATGGATGCTACCGCAGCCTCCGTTCTCTTCCACCCGAATCCCTTCTCCGCCCCCCGGCGGCGTTCCCTTTCCGTTACGAAGCAAAGCGGTTTCGGGTTTCGGCCGAGATCTAGAGCTGTAGTAGCGGTTTCGGTGCCGGGCGGAGAAGTGGCTCCGCCCAGTGTGACGCCGGTTTACATGCCCACTCCTCCAAATCGAGAGCTAAGAACTCCTCATAGCGGGTAATTATTATTACTATTTCCCAAATTCCTCACCCTTAATCTTCTTCATTCATCTTAATGCCAAATCCAACAATGCCGCCTGTTTGCATGTTTGATTTATGGATGAATGCATGCTTTCATTTTGGCATTGAAGTTTTCCCGTCGATTGATTGCCCCTTTGACGTATTGTTAGATGAAATCTTGCTACGAGGGAATCAAGGAGGGATTTTTAATGCCATCCCTGTTCTTTAAATTGTCCTCCCCCTCTAGGTCTACATCAAAATGCATGCATTTGAAGAAAAGCATTTTGAGACAATTATCTTTTATCAGTTGGCGTATTTGGCTAATTAGGTTCTAATGTTCATATGCTGTTGGGTAGGTACCACTTTGATGGGACTGCCCGTGTGTTTTTTGAAGGTTGGTATTTCAAGGTTTCAATCCCTCAAAGAAAGCAAAGCTTTTGCTTCATGTACTCCATGGAGAATCCTGCCTTTTCGAATGGAATTGGTATGCTGGACAGTGCAATATATGGCCCTCGATTTACTGGAGTTGGGGCACAGATTCTTGGTGCCGATGATAAATATATCTGTCAATTCACCAAAGAGTCTAAAAACTTTTGGGGAAGTAAGTACACCCCCCTCACACACGCACAAAAACACACAGAGAGTTGGATACTCTACTCCTTAGTGATTAAATTGCATTTATTTAAATATTTATCACTTCAATGACTTTAAAGATAATTAGATTCCTTAAAGTATTTTAAGAAACCCCTTCTGTTTTTTGTGCAGATTTAACATGTCATCATTGAAAACAACAATATAATTGCAAAGATAAGAATAAAATAACAAAATAATTTGTTACTGATGAATGCACTTATAGAAGAAAGAATAAGCCATATTCAAAAAAAGCAACACCATACCATGCGAATTACCTGCTTGCACGTAAGAATGGGATTTGAAGGAAATTAAAGCAACTTTAGAAGATGGGTAGGTTGAGGGATAATAATAGCTTGGGGAAGCTTTTTCTCCCATGACTTTATCATCTTTCGACTGGTGATCCGCTGTTTTGATGATCAAATTTGTTTTTTTTGTGGAACATAATTATGATAATTATCAAAATGAATCATTAGTTGATGATTCATCAAAATGATAATTTCTTTTTTTGCATGATTTGAAATCTTGGTACCAATATCAGCATATGCCATAGGATTTTGGTATCAAAATCGGTAATATCGGCAATAATCGCACGTTGTGGTAATGTCTCGGTTGTATCAACAATATCAATATCGGCTCAGTGCTATCAACATATCAATATTGGTCGTACATTTTAGCATCGGGCTATATTTCAAACCATTGTTTTTTTTTTTTTGGGAATGTGTTGAAGGTAGTTCTTTCGAGTGAACTTTTAAGGAAGATCTTCACAGGTGTATCATGTGTCTTCATTCATCAACAAGATCTTCAGGTATTTTTTCCTCTAGTTCCATTGGTACTGTTCTATCTCTTGCTGTATCAATCCCATGATTATGTCTAATTCCTGTCAGCTTTTGTATTCAATTTTTACTAAAGAGAAAGTACATTCTGGTCGGAGAATAAGCTTCCTGCAAGGTCAACTCTTATGGGACATTACTCTGAAATCACCTTGCTTATGAAAAGGATTTCTCCCTGGGTTTTCATGGGCCACATTAAACTTCCTCACAATCACTGTGGCCCATTCTTGGTATATATGATTCAATTTGAAGAAAATTCAAACAAACCTAATGATTAAACAGATGAAAGTGGTAATGTAGAGAAGCAATAAAGGATTTACTATGAGGGAAGAGAAAGCTTGTGAAATTTGTAAACTCTGTTTAATGGTGATAGATTATCAGAATTTGATGGTTCTATGATGTCAGTTCTGACTGGGTGGAAAGTTACTTGTTACTAAGTCAGACTTGTGGAATGGACAAAGAGAGCTCCGTCAAATGCAAGAGAAGCGCACAGTCATATGCTCTGATCTAATAATCTAATGTAAATTTAGAACCCACTGAGCAAGTTAAAACAATTATAATTTAGTGCACAGTTTGTCCTATCCACTGGGGCATATACTGAATAGGGAAATCACCTTGGATCTGTAATATTGTGTATCTTCTCATGAATGAGGAATTGTCTTTGGATTTTGGACCTTCAGATGTTGGCAAGAGATGAAACATGCATGGATTATATATTTAATTTCACATAAACTGCAATTTGCATATGATACATAATAATCTATAAGCATTTAAGCATGATATATGTTATATTTAGAGAAATATAAATACTTTGATGGACACATACCTTTGCCTAAGTTGAGATCTCGTAGAAAACTTCTGGTTAATGATGACAACATGATCTTTTTTTGATGGCAGATTTGCTCGATTCTTTTATCAAGGAGTTTTCAAATTCTTTAGTTTGGAAGGAGCACAAGTATTCACCCAAGATTTTCTAGTTTTGTTTAGAGTTCATTTTGTGCTTTTTTGGTTGAATGATAGTTGATGAGTTTTGACTTGAAGGAATCAGCGTGTGCTCTTCCTGTGCAAGAGCATCATTTTGCTTGAGCAACAATATGAATCAACACTGTCGGTTGCTTGGGGTCAATTGAATATGGCAAAAATGTGAATTTAGTGAACCGTGTGTTGCTATGAATGGTTGTTGACTAGGAATAGGAGGCGCTGAGAGGGAAATCCCAACAATTTAATTGTTCTCCACAAGGAGGTGTTTATTTTAGATCTTGAAAAGTTTTCTTATTCTCCGTAATGAAGTGTTTTTATTGAGATTTTGAAAAGCTTTCAAGGTGCTCTTGAACATGTTATATGGTTAACTTCAGCAGGAAAGATGCTAGAATACCCTTGGATCTTATATAGTAAACAATTTACCATAAGAGGGTCCAAGCCCGAGGAAGTGTAATCAAGCGGTACCCTCATAAGCTAACACACAAATTGATGGTTATGCATCGTCTCACTTGTCTAAAGACAAAGTTCTGTCATGAAAATTTTTCCAGTATATCTTAACATTGATTAAAAACATGTGTATTTGCCCTGGCAATTAGTACATCTAATTTGTATAGACACAAACTTATTCAAACAAACAAAATCATCTATTGGAGACAAAACTTCTGGTATGAAAATGATTGCAATGGAAGGAAGTGTTGGAAATGTAAAACCAGAAGACAAAACAAAAAACAAACAAAAGAACTGTTCAAATTGAGAGGAATGCAAAAGGATAGTAAAGTATATTTCTCTAGTTAAGCTCCTCGTCATAGCAGCAGTCAGTGAATGACCACCCCGTTAGGGCGCTCATCTTTGCTTAAAACAAACTTTGCTTGATCAACCTTTTGCTTGTCACGACGCCCATCCTTTCTCTCTCTGATCTTCATTGCAATACTTCACATAAAGAGCCAAATGTTCCCCCTTCAATCAGCTTCTCGATCTAGAAACAGAGCTTGTGATAGTACTTGGTATCGTGTCCGGAACCTTGATAGTACGTATAATAACAGGTCTTTTCTACCTCCACTTTGTACTTGATTCCCTTATAAGACATGGTTTTTGGACGTACTGGTTATTCTCGATCACTAAAGAGCTGTTTGTTCAACGAGCATTTTGGTGGAGTAAACCTATTATCTGAGCTATATTGATCACGTTCCCTCTTTTTTCCTCTGTCATCTCGCTGATCACCTAATTTTAATGTGCTATAACCCTTTATGGAAGAATTTCTTTGATCTTGCTGTCACTCTCCTGCTTTGCTCTCTTGCACTATGAAATCTTGTAAGGTCTCCTTGACTCGGATGTACTTATTCACCCTGTTAGGTCAGCTCCTCCCAAGTTCTTGGTTGGGATTTTACCAGCGAATCCCTCAATCCACGAAAGGAGATTTTGTTGGTGGCAACAATGATCAGCGTTTGCTAGGCAACATTCTCGGGTTCAATCATTTCTTTTGCAGATGTTTTAATGAACTCCTGAATCAACTCCTCTTTGTTATGCTTTAAGCCCATAAATAATTAATGCCCTATCTTCTTACAAGAGGTTGCAAAATTTGGTACAGACTCCATTACTAGTTGCTCGAACGTCCTTATACTTATAGGAGGAAGTCTACTACAACAATAACAAAGTATGTATCCCAAAATTTTGGGTCGGCTACATGAATTCTTTTCTTCCATTTAGCTCTGTTAAGGGTACTAAGAAGAAGCTTATTGAACCAAATTTGAGCGTTTGACTATAAATTTATAGGGAAGGCCAAACACATTCGCTCATCTTTCACGCTGTAAAGTAGTCAAGAGAAGGGATCACAACCTGGGACTCTTATGTTCTCCTGTGTCATATCATAAGAAGGGATCGAGTTCTTTCATGGAATTTGATGATTTGCGAAACCGAAGAAGAGATTTCAGCAAGAAACAAAGAAGAAAGACTAGTAAAGATCTAAGACACTCGTGCATGTCAGAGTTTGAGGAAGAATAGTCAAGAAGATTATGGAGATGATCAACGGCCGGTGAAGATATCCATGAATGAAGATCTTCAATTACGATTAGATTCTTTAAGAGGAGGCTGCTGTTGGATGACTAGAAGGTGGGATTACAATCATCATTCATTTCAGAGATTGCGAGGAGCAAAAAAAAAAAATAAATTGTCAGCTTGAGTGTGTTTGATGGTTGGCGAAAGCGTGAGACTATTGGAGAAGCTTTAGGGTGAAAATGCAGTTATATGGAGCCACAAAGGAACAAACATGTCTGGCCTTCCCTACAACTCTAAAGTTAACTACTTGAATTTGGTTTAACAGATTGTATCCTTGGAGTAGTAAGTCATTCGAGCAGCTGACTATAAAGTTCGTGCAGAATTTTTCCGCCTCTATGTTTGGAAAGGACATTGATCATTTCATGGGTTTAAAGCAAAACAAGAGAATCAATTTGGCGAGTTCATCAATAGGTTCATGAAGAAGATACAGGGAGAGAATGTAAATCTCACTAGGGGGATCTCCTTTCATGGCTCGAATCCCAGCGGAGGAATTAAGAAATCTATAAGGTGAACAAGTGAATTTGGGTTGAGGATACCATGTAGGATTTCAGGGAACAAGAGTGTGAACTCACAAGAGTTTGAACTGGCGGAGCAAAAGTAGAACTCAAGGAACACCCCCCCCAAAGGGATATGGTGGATTTAAATTAGGAGATACTAGAGATGATCAAAAAGAAAGGTGGGCATCAATATGGATGGGGCGACAATTTCACTAACCTTAGTGGATGTAAGATGAATGTTTTTCTCAAAATCAAGAACTTGCCTACTTTTGGAAGCCAGAACCCATGAGGGAGCCAAGTCAAAGAAGGGGGGCAGATAAGATTCGATATTGTATGTACCACTTGGCATTAGGCCAAAACACTGTGTACTGTCATAACTTTCATTTTCAAATTGAAAAGTTAATCCATGTAGGATAGAACAACTAATATTATTAAAAAAAGGATTGGGTGACGATCACAACGAAAGGAAGAGTGATCGTCGTGAAGACAAAAAGGATGATAGGGCAAGGGCCGATTCAAGCAAAGATGAGCTGACCAAGGGAGTTGTTCCAAGAAGCCCATTGCCACATTGAGGTGTTTTGGATTAAGTACATTTGTGTATACCAGGTGATAAATGATGTGATGTTTTCAGTTGTTTTTTTCACTTGTAGTATTCTTGTTGTTTTCGCCAGTTTTGCGTGTTCGATTTTGTTCGTTTAGTGTGTTTTTTCATCATGATTAGATTTTTCCTTTGGTCAACAAATAGCTATTGTGTCTCATAAATGTTTCATGACCATAGAGCCATCTTTCGCTTGAATGTTTTGTGAGTCAGATGTGAAGATTCTTTTAGCAAAGAACAATTGTCTACGATCAACATTTAGATATGAGAAAGGTTTCTCTAGTGATCAAATATACTTGATTTGAGTAAAGTGCTTGTCTAGCTTATCGTGTTGGATACCTCTATGATTGATTGTCTCCTATGAGTAATTCGGGGACTAAATGTTTGAACCGGATGGCAAAATGCTCAACACCCTACAAGCTGAGTTGCTCACCATGAGTGCTCGAGGGCAACTAGTGCCTAGAAGTTTAGTCGTTTGTGGGACTGGGACTTTTCAAATTGCTGAGTTCTTGAGACAGGCTCTTGAGGGTACCCAACATCCAAGAAGTTGAGTCACTCGCAGTGGATATTCGAGGACTACAATGTAACTTAGATGCCTAGAAGTAAAGTTGCCTGCCATGGGTTACTAATGGTAATTGATCCCTATAAGCTGATTTGCTCGCTATAAGACTATGGAGGTCTATGGCAATGAGTTAGCCAAACGAAAGGGGATGTCTCTTATACCATGCCGCCTATGGAGGTGCAGGTATGACTACCAATGAGCTTGGGAAGGTCGAGGCTTATCTCAGGATCGACTTGGTAAACTCTCATTCAAGCTCGTTCAATATCTTAAATAAATTGATCTTGAATAAAACCTAAGATCACTAAAATAAATGAACAAGCTTGAACATCCCTAGGGTGGTGATGTGGGATCAAAAACCTGAAAATCTAAATTGAGGATATGATCACAAATCGCAACCCGAATCTTGACTTCATCACCAGTTGACTTAATCAAAAGAAAATCAAATCAATACCAATAGCAAAGTTTTTTAATCAGTTATTCATTACTTTCAAAATTCAGTACATGACTATATATAGCCTACAATACGTGCACCATACGTGTAACTATTGATAAAATTATAACTACCCAAATCTAATTCAAATAAATCTTAAACCTCAGCCAAATCTACTCAAATCTAAATCTAAATAAAATCTTAAATCTACTAAATCTGAACCGTTTGATTCCCCTATCATTCTCCCTGACTTGAAAATATTCATCCCCAAGGTACAAGGTAAGTACAGCCGGATCGAACTGAACCGCATCATGAATTCTCATTTAGACCAAGGTGGTGGTCAGGGAATTAATACTGATGCGTCATGACTGAACCAAGGTGGTGGAGGCGGAACTGGCTTCCGTGGCAAACCAGCTGCAGTTGATGGTGGCTCTAACACGATACATGCAGTATAACAAGATAACTCAGCTCCACTGAAAATTAATCACATAAGCACCAATCTCCTGTGAACTTGTCTCTTGTAGAAAGATCTGAAAAGGATCGTACACTTCAGGCGACCTCATGAATAAGAGAAACATCATAGCTAGCGAAAATGACAATATCTTCATGTTAGGCTCCGCTAGAAGATCCAAAAGTTTCAATAAGAGGCTCTTCACTTTTGGCTCTGGTTCTGGCTCATCATCAAGCTCAGCTCATCAACTTCTGGCTCTGGTTCATCAATAGCTTCTGACTCTGGCTCGGCTTATTAACAATTTTTGGCTTGAAAAGGCTCTAAATCTATGTTAACTTTTACTACCATGCCTACTAGAATCTTTTGGATGCCATCTATAGACTTCTGAAACTCAATGAAGAGAAGGTGCAGAGCATACCGAGTACGAAGTAGGTCTTGTAAGGCAAATCAACGTCAACAGAAACTATGGCTGTTTTTCCATCACCAATAAGTTTCTCCAACCAACCTCATTTGGGCATACGACACTTCTGTTCAGATGTCAGGGAGAAATAACTAAAAAATTCTTCAAGATGATTTTCTCACTTCTCATATCCATAACGATCACGAGAACCCAAAAATACGAGATAGCCGCATACATATCCCGTTCAACTTCGTTTTCATCACCATCAGTATGTATATATCTACCATAAAAGTAAAAGTCCATAGAGAAATTTCAATGCATAAAAATCAAAAATTACCCAAGAATCTCAACAACTCAAACTGGGCTCAATTAGGCTGGAAATGAGGGCCTGAAACACGTCTTTTCTGCTGCACGAACATTATCGGCAACAAACATGAGCTTGTGGAGATCGGATTTGCTATCCAATTGCCGTGAATTTTTTTCAGTATCTGCGGGACTCAGTCACGCATCCAACGCTTCAGATAGAACTCGAATCAGATTTCAAACGGGCCTGAAACATGTTTCAAACTGCGGCTGTGTTAGTGACGACTTAGAGTAGCCGATGACGTTAGCAACATCTTGGATGACATCAGCAAATAGCTTGGGTGACATCAGCAATGGCTCAACGGCTTGGGTCGGCTCAGTCTGAGCCAATGATGCCAGCGACGCTTCTTAGTGGTTCTGGTGGTTTAGCGGGTTGGGTTCGCTTTGGACCCGGTCAGGTCGTTACGGGTTTGACAACTTGAACCCACTCAAATTGAATTCGAGTTTGGAGATCTAAACCCACAACCCGCTCACCTACTCTCTTCCTCGATCACTGCTAGGGCTTGCAACCTAGTAAGGTGGTGGCGGATCACTGTGGAGGTGTTGGCGAAGGTTGGTGGTGAAGGCGATGAGGGCTGGTGAAGGCGAAGACGATGGCGAGGCGGCGACGACTAACTCTGAGACGAGAGAGAGGTGGCGGGGGCTGGCTGATGGTGGTGCTGGAGGAAGGCGAGGAAGACGGCGGTGGATGATGACGTCGACGATGCTGATCGATGATGAAGGAGGCGGTGACGAGGGGATCGACGTTGTGTGGCATCGTTGGCACGGTTGGATGAGGTCGTAGCCGATGAAAGGAAGGAAGATAAGAAAGGGAGGTGGGAAGAGATGGCGGCGTTATCGGCGAGACGACAACGAGGTTGCGGCGACTTTGTTGTCGTCGGCGAGGTCTTGATGAGATCTTGATGAGGGTGACGATGAGATCTTGATGAGGCTGCGATGCTTTCTTTGTGAAGTCGGTGCGGGGGGACTTGAAGTGGTGGCATAGTGGTCATTGGAGGAGATCGGAGGAGATGGAGGCGGTGTTGTCTGAGTGGGAGAGACGACAGCTGAGGGGAAGAAGATTTTTTTTTTATATTTTTGAAATTCTTTTCTCTTTTTTCTCTCTTTTTTTGATTTTTTTTCTTTTGTCTTTTTTTTCCTCTCTTTTTTTTTAAAAAAAACTGAGAACCTAAACTTGGAAGAAAGGAAGGGGAAGATTTAGTTCTAGGTTTTTTTAATCAGAAATTCTGACTCTGATACCAAATGATGTGAGATCAAAACTAAAAATTTAAATTGAGGATATGATCACGGATCGAGGATATGATCACGGATCGCAACTCGGATCTTGCTTTCACCACCAGTTGACTTAATCAAAAGGAAATCAAATCAATACCAAGCAAAGCTTTTTAATCAATCATTCATTACTTTTAAAATTCAATACATGGCTATATATGGTCTACAATATGTGCACCATACGTGCAATTATTGATAAAATCAACTCTACCCAAATTTAATTCAAATAAATCCTAAATCTCAACCAAATCTAAATCTAAATAAAATCTTAAATCTACTAAATCTAAACTGTTTGATTCCCCCATCAGCTGGGCTCACGTCAGGCTTGAGCTCGACTAGTTACATGCCATCATAGAGACTCAGATTGGTATATTCAAAGCTTAGCTTATTAGAGCCCATAAGTTGGAATTGAGTTTGGCTTTCCGGTTCAAATCAATTCTGTTGAGTTTCTATATGATCTTTAATCTAGACTCTTGTTTGATTGGTAGTCTAATACAATAATATTTCTCTTCTATAAAGAAGGAAAAAAAATCCTATTATCATCTCTAAATTACTTCTTCAACCTTCAAGGTTTTTGTTCATTCTCAGAACATAGTAAATGCTCATCAATGAAATACAAATTCCTATACTTGAGGCCAAGTTATTATTGTTAGATTGTAAGAAAAAATAATACACAACTTTTAGCATATAAATTAAGATTAACTATTCAGTGGTATTACTCATCCCGAAATTTTCATTGTTTAGTTTTTAAAATCTTTAATGATTATATTATTTTTGCATATGTTTTTTAAAATATATCTGCTAGTATTTTTTTTTAGAATTGTAAATGGGATCTAGAGGCTTGATGAAAGCTTGCTCGGGTTCGTTTGATCATCTAAATGAACCAAGTTTGAGCAAAATATTAAGCTTGTTCAAAAAATTAAACAAACACGAAAAGGCAAAAGCTCAGCTCATTCGGCTCTGATAGCCGGGCTCGTTTGATAATATAAATGAGTCTAGCTTGAGCAAAATATTAAGCCTGTTCAAAACATTAAACAAACATGAACAACCTAAAGCTCACCTTGTTCTGCTTGATTAGCAAACCTAGTTGCAGAACCTGAGGCGAAGGAGAGGCTTAGGGTAGTCAACATCACTTTATTGCAGCTCGACCTTCTGGTTCCTCTCGTCCATTTAGGGTAGTCTAGGCGTATAATGAGTATATGATTTTGGGGCATAGCAACAACTTGAATCAGTTATTGGGTGTCGACTACTTTGATTATCACCTTGACTTGATAGATAGCTGGTCTCATGGACAACTGGCACAACTTGCCAACCTGGCTCAACTAACTAATCGCCTCATTTCTCTGTAAATAGGGTAGAGTGTATGAGATTTAACTCCTCTCTAGCTTTTATCAAGCCTTTCTTGCTTCCTCCTCTTAACTGCCTTAAGCGTCAGAGCGTCTTTGCTGGGCCGAAACGGGCAATGCTAACCTCCATTTATGGTTGTAGGTCTCTTGAAGGGGTAGGTCTCTTAAAGGGAAGTTCATGAGATGCTTCATCTCTTTCCTTCATTGTTCGGATTACGAATCTCGTCACTTTTGAGTGGGGCCAATTGAGATTCTTGCCCAATACAATATATTTTAAAATCAATCCCTATAACAGCAAACTTTGTGATCATAGCTCAACATCATCCCACTAATACCAAAGTTTAATTACCAAAATTTGCGCTTTTATTTAGAATCCCTTCCTCATTGATAGCCCCTAATTGAAGTTCTAGCTTTATGTTCTGTGCATACTTTTAGTTGCTAGTGTCATTATTCTCTTAAAATTTTAAATTTTCTTGAATGTTATTTCTATACAGCATGAAGTATTCTATTATATGTAAACAATAATTTTATTAAGTCAATATTTACTTAGGCTGTGTTTGGATGTTTTAACTAAGAAATTAGATCTTTTTATTACTTCATAGATTTGGAAGATATTGGATTTAAATAATTTTAATATTCGTTGTTTGCTTGGTTTGAATCAGCCAAAATAGGAAGCAGAAGCATCTGTATATACAAGATTATTAGGAAATTTGAAATTTCAACTCAGATTAGAAAGTTTCAAAATCATGATGTTAGGAGATTTCCATATCTTCTTAACTATCAAAATACTCCCCTAATAACATGTATCAACTCTTCCAACTCCACCTAAAAGCACATATTTTTGTGATTTTATTAGACAGCCAAATGCACGCATATTCCTGTTTTCTTTTGATCTTGCGAGTGTCCTTGATGTCGGAGAACTCTTCCTTCGTTGATGAAGTCAGCTAAGGATGGAGTTAGTGTATTGCTATGGTTAGAGATGCTTAGCCATATAATTCAAATTCCAATATTTGTTTATCTACAAGTTGATTGCTTAGGTGCAACAGTGCATGATCCTTCTTGTCGGCTTTGTTGACTAGTTTGGGCTAGTGACTGCGCATCATAATTTTTTTTGAAGGCGGTTGCCTAATTTGACGATTAGATAGGCCGGTGCTGCTGAACATGCATTGGCCAATCAGGTGCCAACTATTGGTTTACTCATCTTAGTCATCTAACATTGTACTGGAGCACAACCATGTTTCTCCCATACTTGTGAGTGGGCTCACTGCTACCTTGTTGAGATAATCATGTGATATAGGAAAGCAGGGAAGGATTTGAAGGAGTCATTGAATATTTTTTCTTTGAAATCTTAAATCATATTTTGATTTGGAGGCAGCCTTTAAGTTTTTAACCTAATCCTAATTTGATTACAATAATAATTTCAGGATGATTAGAATTCAGACTGGACTCTGATATAAAGAAATATTGAGTGATTTTCTGATCTTTTCGCTCAATAATTTATATGGCCAATGTAAGAAGCATGAATATTTTGGCCATGTGTATGTGGCTGCCTAATTATTTTTACTTATCCTGAGAGCCTAATGTGAACTAACACTCAGATGTTAGAAACGAAAGGTTGATGTTAGAATGTAAAATAAAAATTTCAATAGTCAAGTGAATACAGTAAGAGTTAATCCCAGTTTACCTAGGTTATCCTGGTTGTTTGTTTTATATATCTTAGAATTTTTTGCACTAGATTATGATCCATGAGTATCTCTTGTAGCTTGAAGAGTTGACCGACATCTAGCACTAGATTTGATGTTTCATGGTGAAATTGGAAGATAAAATGGTTTCTAGAACCCATATTTTGTTATATTCCAATGAATCAAGAGTGTAATATATTCTAATTTCCCCCTGTACTTGCATTCTGTGAAATGATAATGGCTATACTTTTTACTTCATTAGATCACTAATATTTTGATTCGGCTTAAAACTATATAAATTTTAAACACCTACCCTTTTAGAGAAGGGTCATGGTTTGAGAGAGAAAATTAATTCTCATTTTCATTCTTTATGGCAGTTTGTAGTCAAACTTTGATTTTAGTGAAGAACATTGGCGATATTCATTAAAACACATGCATATACCGGTACATCTGTAATTGTTGTGTGCATACACGCACACGCACACGCTTATATGTATACATGCATTCCTTTGGACGTGTTTGTGTGTGTTTTGTGTATGCACCAATGGTGTGCATGTGGCTTTCACACGGTTATATGACCTTCAGTTGATTATTTTATGTTGCATAGGTAGGCATGAGCTGATGCTAGGGAATACCTTCATACCAGAAAAAGATTCGTCACCACCTAACTATGAGGTTCCTCCACAGGTAATGCTAGTCCTTAAGGTTTATTTATTATTCAGTGCATACATCATTTCTATTCTTAAATGTTGATTAACATTTTGCGAACAATTTAGTTTAAATTTTACTTGACTACAACATTTAGCCTTTTTCAATTTGCATATTGCCTTGAGCATGTTAGTGCAAAGGTATATGTTAGAATAATATAAAAATATTACTCTCAAACTTCATCACAACTTCGGAGTTTTGGTGTAGTGGTAGAGACTTTAATATGGTATGAGAGCAACCCATGTTCAATTCCCAGCATGTTACATTTAAAAAAAGGGATTACAATGGCTACAACAAAGCCCAAGTTTCGGCCTATAAAAAGGCCGGTCGACGTGCTGAGACGTGTTAGAATATAAAACTATTACCCTTAACCCTCGTCACATCTTCGCATTTTTGGTGCAGTGATGGGGACTTTAATAGTAGATAAAGACTAACTATACACACGCATATGTTGAAAAGTAGGTAAATTTCATTAATAACCACTAATACGCATCATACTAAAGATTAAGCATTATAATGGCAGCTTTCCCTCACTATAGAGATTAGTAAATGGGAGGGGAGAGGACCATAACCGTCACCCTCCACACAACTGATCTAGCTAAGGAGGCAAAAACCAACATACCATATAAATGCATAATCATAACTGATTACAATTAATACTCCAATAAGATAGAATTTGTTGCGTATTCATCCTGCTCTCCACCTTCCACTGGCATGTTTATCAAGAGAACTGATATATCCCCACTAGATTTTGGGTACGTGCTATGCACATGTAACAAAAAAATAAATTGATGTAAAATAAAATTTATTAAAAGTTTTATTTTCTTTAATCTTTCTTTATAGGCTTTTTGCTCTGGTACCAGAGAATCTAATCTTGAATGAAAAAACCTTTCATCTTTTATTTTGAGATAAGTATCATATTTCTCTCTTTAATTAATATTCTTTCTTTTATTTCAAAATTCTTTTTCAAAATAGAGATTCCTAATAAATGTTTTTTTATTATTTCAAACTTCTCTTGAGATATGGATGAATGAAATGTTTAGCTAGATTTTTGGGTATTGTAACTTCTTTTTATTTCACTTTCTTTTTGACATTATGGATGTGAGAGAGAGATATTAATGACATTAAGAAAGCTGGATTTGAACCCCAGACCTTTTGCCCAATGCAAAGAAGCTTTACCACCTACTACAATTACACTTGCGATATGAAAATTTTAGATATGTAATCATGAAGAGAGATGCATATCTTGAATTCTTGGTTCTCTGTCTAATTAATGCTATTATTTATTTATTTTAGATGAGGATATTGATGTAGGGTTTCAAGATTTGTCAATAGTTTGTAAATGGATAGATGGATTTGACTTGGAAGTGACATGAACGTGAGTCACAATCAAATTAGAATTCCAATCAAAAGGGTTGTGGTTATAATAGTACAGATAGAGTCTTCTAAACACAATAATCTTATTGGCATCTTAATTTTGAAAAATCCTTCTATTTCTTTCTTGCCAAATATTCCAAACACTTGCAGGGAGAACTGTTGTTGCTAGTATGCATGATTTGGTCTTGCCTTGAAGGGTTTGCTTGTTTAACAGTGCTTATAAGAGATCTCCTTGCTGGATGCCTGATAGGTTCAGCTTCAGTCTGCACAAGGTCCAAATATACTTTTGAAAAAGGGCATTCAAGAAAGAAAGGATTCCTGTCTTCTTCACCTGAGTTAAATAATGCACAAGTTGCAACCGTTAATGCATTGAACTGACAGAGTCTGGCTGTAGTAGGCAACCTGTGATTGAAAGCTCTAAGTAGACAATGAGAATATTTGGGACAGAAGAGTACCAGACTACATTGTAATAGTCCACCTCTGGAAAATCGCATCTAGTGACATTCCAGGCAGTAGTAAAAGTAAATTTACCTGATGAAGTAAGATTGCAACACCAAGTATCAGCAATATCAGAATGTATCTGAACTGCTGTGATAACAGGCCAGATCTGAGTGAGAGGAGGGGTATTAATAGCCCACTGTCCATCTTGAATAATCCTAACAACTAGCCAATGTTTGTCCTCTGAAGTTATTTCAGATGCAACAACATCAGCTATGCTACCTTCTTTAAGCCAGGGATCAAACCATAGTGATATACTGTGCCCATCAGCAATTTTCTTCCTCATGTATAGCACAGCTTGATTCTTCTTATTCACTAAAAACTTCCAGGTGCCAGAGTCCATTGGGTGAGTAGTAGATGAGCAAAAGGAGCTATCTTTCCTATAGTTGAACTTCATCCAATTGGACCAGATAGAGTTTTCTGTGCAGAGTTTCCAGACTAACTGCAGCTGAGCATAGGTCAGAGAGACACCTGATAACAAACCACCCCCTTCTTTCTTTGGCCTGCATACAGATTTCCATCATCATGCATGAATCTTAACCTTCCATAGAAAATTAGCGCAAAATCTCACAATTTCTTTCGCAACTGATTCATGTAATTTATAAGAAGCAGCCAATAGGAGAGAATGTTATATATAGCATTCTTAATTAACTCAATCCTGCCTGCAAATAAAAGAGTTGTAGCCATCCACGCTTCAATTCTGTTCATCAATTTGTCAATGAGTGTCAAATAATGCCTGGTTTTAGGATAATTGATGGAGAGAGGTAGACCTAAATACGTGACAAGTAAATTGCCAGCAGAAACTTGCAAGACTTCCAACTCATTTCTATTCACCACACAACCTGCACTAAAGTATAACCTGCTCGTCTTTGTTGATAGCCAGTCCTCTATTCAAGAGCAAGTTGCTGATTCATTTCATTGATGATTTGTTAGCTCTGCAGAAACTAACATGTCATCAGCAAAAAGGAGGTGAGAAACATTGTAAAAGGTGACCCTTTTCATCTGTTGGATTGATCCAGATTCAATTGCCAAATCCATTTTGATTGACCAATATTCCATAACCAAAACAAAGATGTAGGGTGGGAGGGGATCTCCCTGTCTTTTACCTTTGTTACTAGAGAAGAATGCAGCTGGGGAACCATTCACCATCACTGAAAAAGTAGGCGATGAGAGGCATTCTTTGATCCATTCAGTCTATTCGATGGGGAACTTCATACAGTGTATCATGTAATATACAAATTCCCTATTAACACTATCAAAGGCCTTTTGTAAGTCAACTTTTAGGCAAACTGATCTTTTTCATGTTCGTGTGTGTGTGTGTGTGTGTGTGTGTGTGTGTGTGTGTGGACTGATCTTATTGAAGAAGTTCACTTGCAACTTTGTCAATTCTCGGAAATGCAAAAGGTATCCATTGAACAGTTTGGGGGAGAAATCAATAATGCTGTAATGTGTTTCTACAAAATATATATGCAGTAAACATAAAACTTACAACTAATACCCATTCACTTACAATCTGAAGTAAGACCAAAGGCTAGATACATAATGTACTTGTGCAGACATGTCTGGCAAGTTGGATGAGACTTAATGCTGCAGGAATTGACCTAGGAAGCATGAAAACTTCACGGTGAGTCCCTTCTTTGTGTTTGACACGTGTTAAGACACCTACCCTTGCATGTCACTTGCTCGATACAGACACACCCAAGCTGTGCTAGAATATTATAATCCACCTTACTGATCATGCCCTACTTCTTATTTAGATTGCATATGATACCTTATAAAATCGGTAATGGAATTTTCTTGTAGTGTCATCAAGTGAATAAGGAAGAAACCTCCATAGCATTTGCTTTTTTTGGAATAGATTTTTATGATCATAATTAATTGAGGTTCTCAATATAGATGAGCACCATATATTTATACAGTAGAAATCTTAATACTATGGTTTAGCACTCTCTCTGTGTGTGTGGGTAGGTGTGGGCCCTGGTGCGGTTTTTGCATTTGGGTATTCCTTGCCGTTGAGTCTTAATCATTCTTAATTTGTTCTATGTAGGAGTTTAGCAAACGTGTTATGGAAGGTTTCCAGGTCAGCCCCATTTGGCATCAAGGTTTCATTCGGGATGATGGAAGGCATGCTTATTCTTGTTCTGTTATTTGAAGATCTTGATTTTGTGTTCTAATTTGCATTTGTTGATGCAAATTGTCTTTTGTTGAGAGAATACAATAATTTATGTTGTAGGTCATCTTTCTTTTCTTTCTTGAGATCTTTGATGGATATCATTATATGTTTTCTGTCCCTGTTTCCTAAATTTTAATATGTTCGAAGTTCTATAATCTTCTGATGTATATATATTAATATAATCTGATTATAGAACCGCTGGTATCTGCTCATCATTTGTTTTTCCCCTCAAATCATAGAAATAATTTTGCTGAAAGAAGGAAAAAAGGAAAACCAAAGGCTAAATGCAGAAAACATTGCGATACAGTGGTCTTTCCTCATGCATGTTCATTTGCTTCTACGTATTGATTGACTCATCATCTCTCTGTTTATGTCATTGTTGGGTACGTACCAACTACTTTTCTTTTAAGTTATAAGGGTTTTTTTTGGTCTGTATAGTGTTTCAGAATACTGTTGAGTGGGTCAATGAATGTGCATTTTTGTTGACATACACAATAATTTTATCAGTGTTCATGAAACTGCCTAGGAATTAGAGAAGCTTTCTTGTAAGATCTCAAAAGTGACAAATATGGATATTGGGATATGCTTGTATACTATTGACTATTAGATATCACTTATTCACTACATGCTTTCTAATTGGATGCATTTTGTCATATGAAGACTTTTGGTTGAAGTTTTAAATGAAGATGAATAGCTAATTTGCTTTCAGAATGTCCTTCAGAGAACATGCAAACGGTGCTTTAAAAAGAGCTCGGTTTCATGTACCTGACTAATTTTACATACTCTCAATTGTGTATTTGCTGGAAATGTTCCCCTTTTCTGCAGTTTTTAACTTTTGAAGTACTGTTATTTCATATTTACATGCTCACTTGAGCTTGTAAATGTGTTTTATCAAACCTCATGTATTTTTGACTTCTACAAGGATTACACATGACAGGTCAAGGCATGTGCAAACTGTAGAGACTGCGCGGTGGCAGTATAGCACACGTCCAGTATATGGCTGGGGAGACGTGAAGTCTAGGCAAAAGTCAACTGCAGGATGGCTTGCTGCCTTTCCTGTTTTCGAACCTCATTGGCAAATATGTATGGCTGCTGGTTTATCAACAGGTACTGTGAACTTTGAACCTCATTGGCAAATATTTTTTGGATGTTGGTCTATCAACAGGTACTATGAATGAGCTCTATCATTTTCCCCCTGTTCCCCTCACAACAAGCCCACTACCATTACCTTAAAGAAAATAAAAAAGGAATCCCACCTGACACGCAGACAGAAGCCACCAATTTAATGACACAGGAGACTGCAACATACCAAATATTCACAAGCGAACACATGGTGATGCAGAGAGAAATGGGAAAAACAATTGAAACTGAAGTATTTAATTGTATATCAGTTCGAATCCTTCAAGAAAACCTTATATCCACGGGGAGATAACTTGGAATCCACCAAGAAGAGAGAACTCTTTGAATTTTCTTGATGAAAACTCTTCAAAATTGATTTTCTCTTGTACTCTAGTCCCTTTTATAGACATCAAATCCTAATCCGACCTGGAAAAGAAGAAAACATTAATTGGAAACCTCAAATTCCTAAATAAAAAAGAAACTAATAGAAAACTAAAAATTCAGTTCAAATTAGCTTAATTTCACAATCTGCAAAACCAAACTTTAAAATAACCACTGCAGATTTTTTAGAACTGTCATTGAGTCTTCAAGTCTTTGTTAGTTTCATGTTTTGGGCTATGTTTTTAGTGTTCCAGGATGCATTGGAGTCATGCTCTTGATCATGAAATGAAGTTTTAACACTATTGAAGTGCTAAAAATTTATGGTTCATCCTATATAATTTCATGAATATGCATATACCATTAGAATATAATATCATTTACATATGATCTGTGTGTACTACAAAAGGAGTCATATGTTGTGACTTGTAACCTAAAGTTAGATGGGTACATCAAAAATGCATGTTACCTGAAATATTTGTCCTGGAGCTAGTTTACAAGTATATGAGATTGCGGTGGGATGAAAAATCTAGTTGTAATTTGTTTTTATTAATGAAATTGACCATATCAAGTGAGAATCCACGTAATTCCCAGAGCACATAACTACCAGTTGTGAAGATCAAGTACTTTTATACTATTAATCTACCGTATTTGTATCTTTATTTTATGATTGTTCAGAACATAAGCTAAGCTCTTCAACATATCCGGTTCTTAGTTCTATACATTTTGAATTTTAGATTATGATTGGCACTGTTGATTCTCAAGTTGGATTGGCCACCATGCAACTTGGACATCGAAGTTGGATCTAAAACATTCTAGAGGATATGATTTTGGTGGCAAGGTGCTGTGCTATTTAATTGCAGATACTTGTGTTGGAAATAGAAAACTAATATATTTAGTTTGGGGACATAAAGAGTTGTTTGTGAGTGTGCTTGTGAGGAAACAAGGTGTGTGGTGACACCTCATGGAACTTACACGAGATTGACCTATGGCTTACTCAAGGGTCATGTTATCGGGGATCAAATTGTTCCCTATGATCTATTTCCAAAAGAGAAATATCAAAAAATCACAGGTTTAAGGACATTTATCCTATTTATCAAGTGGTAACATTTGTTCTATTACTAAAAATTGTAAAATTTGCAACGTCTTTATGTGTAGGATGTGTGTGTGTTTGTGTGTGTGTTATTTCTTTATTTCTTATACATATATGTTTTAGGGGACATGATGGATGGACGGATGGACAAACGGACGGATGATAGACGAGGAAACGGAATATGAGGTGACAATCCACCTAACTTACATTAGGGGCGACTTATATTACTTATTGGATAGTCTCATGGACGACCTGGAGTATTGCAGTTTTCATCCTTTAGAACATAAACATACAAAATATTATGCAATTTAGAGGTCTTTCACCAACTCATCAAGTGACTTATATGTACTTATTGAATCATCTCATGGACGACCTGCACCATTGCGATTTTCATCCTTTAGAACATAACATACAAAACGATATGCAATTTGGAACTCTATTGCCTACTCATCAAGTGGTTACAGAATGACCAGTTTCTCAACAATGAAATAAATGCGACTACTTGATAGGCTGGCTAGAGATCTCCAAATTTCGTTATCTTTTGATACATTTATGTTTTAGAGGATGTAGATCACGTTGAAAGGTTTGGATCATCCATAAGATGATTCAAAAAGTAGAGATAAGCCACCACCTGAAGTAACTTATGTTATAGGTTTCCGTCACATCCCGTTTCCTCGTGTGTGTGTGTGTGTGTGTGTGTCTACTTCCCATTTAAATCCAATCATAGCTGTCTAAAGTTCACTCTGTTCAATTTCACCTACTCATTTAAAATGCCTCAAAGTGTGTGTCTCTCTCTCTCCATATATATGTGTGTGTGTGTGTAGAGAAATAAAACCCTAGAAATTTTTTTTGATTAATTTTCATAAAAGAAGGTACAAGGTGTATATATATATATGTATGTATGTATGTATAGAAGACAAGGTGGGTATATGGGCACAACCCAATACTAATAACCCAACTTAACACTCCCCCTCAAGCTGGAGCAAAGAGATCTAACATGCCCAGCTTGTTACATAGATTAGAAAACACCTGAGGTGAGGCAGCTTTGGTAAGGAGATCAGCCAACTGCTTTGAAGACGGTGTGAACTGGAACATAACCACTTTTTTGTCCAAGCATCTCTGACAAAATGACAGTTAATCTCAATGTATTTGATCCTTTGATGGAATACATGATTCTAGGCAATGTAGATAGCAGACTGGTTATTACAATGCATAGGCATGGGCCCAGGGCGTCTCAAACCAAGCTCCATCGGTAGATTTTTTAACCACGCCATCTCGTATGCCATATGGGCCATAACTCTATACTCAATTTCTACACTCGAGTGAGACACAACTTACTTTTTGCTCTTTCAAATCATTAGATTTCTTCCAACAAAGGTGCAATACCCAGTAGTAGACTTCCTGTCTCCTCGGTCACCAACATAACCTGAATTCGAATATCCAGAAATGCGTGCATGCCTATGTTTCCTATACACCGACCTTTTTGCTGGATAACTCTTGATGTAAGTCAGAATCCTTATCGCAACTAACCAATGAGTCTCTCTGGGCTGATGCATGAATCTCTCAGTACCCCGACAACAAAAGTTATATCTGGCCTAGTAACCGTGAGATATATCAGCTTCCCAATCATTTTCTATATCTTCCTGAATCATCAAGTGTATGACTGTTATCAATTCATAAATCCATATTGGTTTCCATTGGAGTGGTAGTAGGCTTGCATCCCAAAAGGCCTGCTTCCTCAAGAAGTCCAGAGCATACTGTAATGCCCCGATCCTGCTGGTACTGAGACGTTACTACGACGTATATACACAGGCAAAAATACCCACATACAAACGCTAAGCATCAGTACAGGCATGAAACAGAGTGCGAAAGCACGATGGTTATATACATTTCAATAATAATAGTACAAGTACATTGTTATCACAGAATGTGATCCAATATTACATAAATATTACATCACCAAGAGGCACAAAGTATGAAATATGATGAGATATACAAGAATGAATAGTACAAAAGGAGGAAAACTCGAGAGCTGAGCAGGGGCCTAGAAGGAAAGGGCTCCGGACAGTCTGCTGATGATCCACGTTTTCGCTGCGCATCTCTGATCAGCAACCAGGAGAATCCACAAGTTCCAAGCTCTGTAATCTGGACATGCAGGTCCAGGGTTGTCAGAAGCAACCTAACGAGTGGTAAGATAAGTGCCCAGTGGCGTGCAGGGATAGGCACACATGTATCAATAAATCTGAATCATAAGCATGCATTGAAAACCGTGTCACGAGCATATGGATACATGAGCAGGGAAGGAGGCAGTAAGTAAAGTAAAAGTGACAAAATCAGTTATACAAGCTCAAATTAACGATCCGTGAGATTAGTGTTGACACTACAAAAAGACAAATTCCTCAGGTAACATTTCAACTGGTTCGAACAATATCCAAACTTGTCGACATTTACAAAAGACGAGATACAGACAAGTTGATGACCAGGTTCTGCCAATCCTCAGAGACAAAGCGATGACTTAAACCTTATTGATCTAGTGAAGCAGACAGTAAGCCAAGTATCACCTGTAAAGAGGCCTAAGCAGGCCCAAGAAGATAGCTTCGCTTGAAGCTCTATAGCCTTGTTGAAGGGGTAAAATATTAGCTTCACCTGAAGCTAATTATAGCTTCACCTGAAGCTTTCTTGATAGCTTCACATGAAGCTCTTCATAGCTCCGCAGATAGCTAACTTATAGCTTCGCCTGAAGCTAATTCTAGCTTTGCCTGAGGAGTTGTGCTAGCTTCACGCGAAGCTAATTTCAGCTTCGCTTGAAGCTTTCTGCACCCCCTACGGGAGGGTTTGCCAGGTCAACACTTGACCAAGTCTTTAGTGGGTTAACCCTACTACTTTAGTCGGGTTAATGCCACTTTAAGTGGACGGTGACATCCGCCCACTTAGTCCCACATTAAGCAGAGACAGCCAGGTCAAAATGACCATTTGAAGGCTCGCGCGAGCCTGTCTAGCCTCGCACAAGGCTTGTACCTAGTTTTGCATGAGGCTTTGTAGCCTCACACGAAGCTCAAAATTACCTCTGGCGCGAGCCTAACTGACTGTTATCAGTCTTGCTGAATTCTAGGGGTTGTTACGCCCCTCAGAGCCTATAAATAGCTCATTCTTGGGATGAGCTTAGAGCAAGCTGAAAATCAAGGCATCAAGAGGCAGAGGATCAAAGAGAGAAAAAGAGCCAACTCTCTCACTTTTAAGAAATTCAGAGAACCATTTCTTTAAATTCAGGGTGTCAATACCCTAAGATCTTTCTCTCTCAAGGAATCTCCGGAACCAGGCGAGAAGAAATTCCTTAAGACTCTATCGATCGCATCATTAACGGAATAAAGTGATCGCGCGCTGACCAGACTTCTACCGGCACACTTCCTCAGAATCTTAGAAGAGACATTTGTAATTTTTCTTTTTTAATTACCTGTAATTTTATCTTCAAAATTTTGTAAGTTTTCACGATTTTAATTTCAGTGAAAAACAAGATGGCGACTCCGCTACGGAATTGCTTTGAGAATCAAATGCGACAATGCGACGTTGGGTCTACTGCAGAGACCCTGGTCGTTTACTTTGACCAAGACAAGTTTGAACAACTTTTCTCTGGGGGTAGCACAAGTCCCCTGAAGGTCAGTGTAACCAGAGCCTCTATAGCTACCTCTTAGAAGCAAGTCTCTGTTGAGACTCAGAAGGTTCTCTGTGAACATATCACAACCTCAGCAAGGCTAAACAGTCTCTACGCGAGCCTATCACAGTCTCAACAAAGACTAACTCAGCCTCGCGCCAACGTGATAACGTTGTGCGCGAGACTACAAAGGTTCTCTGTGAACCTATCCTAGCCTCACGCAAGGCCAAACAAGCTCCACGCGAGCATACCACAGTCTTAAAAGAGACTAACTCAGCCTTGCGCCATGTGTTAATGCTGCGCGTGAGGCTATAAAGGTTTCCTGTGAACCTAAAACAGCCTCTTCAAAGGCTATGTGGGTTGCAAAATCCACAATCTCCTCTTTTGATTCAGCTTCATGCGAAGCTAAAATAGTCTCTAACCATAAGACAATCTTAGCTCTTCGCAGAGCGAAGCCTCGCCTGTCCTGCGAGACTAAGGCTAAAGCACTCTGTGCTTACAACGAGGCTACTGTAGCCCCGCTTACATCATCAGCACTGTTGGGCAGTGCTAGGCTCGCCGTCAGTGGCAGAACTAAAGTACTAAGTGCTCAGATAGCTTCATCATGTGAAGCTAGTTCAACTCTTTGTGGAGTTCAGCCTCGCTTATCACGTGAGGTTAAGGCCAAAACACCTTTTGGTGCTAGTAGCATAGCTGATTCAGCGACACTCTTACTGATAGCACCTGGTGCTAAAGATCTCTGCCGCGAGGCTAGAGACAAAGCACCAAGTGCTAAGGATCTCTGCCGTGAGATTAGAGATAAAGCACCGTTGGGTGCTAGCATCGAGAGGTTATTTTAGCCTCACTTGAAGGAAAAGCTCAGCACATCAAAGCTAAGCTCGCCTCCAAAGGTAGAGCTAAAACAGTCGCTTCGCCTTGCGAAACTACTCTTTCAGGCGAAGCTATCCTAGCTTCGCCTATAGGAAAAAAAAAGCCTTCAAGGCTACGCCAAAGGCTTCTCAGCTCAAGAGGGCTAACTTTCAGTCTCCTCGAGTCTCTGTGATGGGTCGGTTGGGTCCAGTTAACACAGACTTGAGAGACTATCTAAGCAACAAGCGAAAACTTCGCTCTGAGGAACCTGTTCACATCTCTCCATCCCAGTGCAGACAAGCAGGGTGTCAACTTGTAATGGTCCACTCCGTCCATTACTATTTGGGAACAATCTCCACAGTTTCTCCTCCAAGCTAGCAATTGGTGTTCAATCAATTGTCAGCCCGAACTTCTGAGAAGCCCGAGTCCCGGAAGAAGAAGGCAACAAAGGTGATCTATCTTGCAACAGCCTCTGTTAGCATGATAAGCAGAGAAAGGGATCTATTCTGGTCCCGACAGAGGAGACGAGGGACCTTTACTCCTCCAGCCAGCTCCCCGGACTCTGATTATAGCCCCGGCTTTAGTCAGGTGCTGGTAGAACAAGAGGGTGCCTTCCAAGGTACTCGCTCTAGGATAACAATACCCTACAATTACGAACAACCCTTTTCATCAATCGGAGATGTGTCACTAGCATCATTGAGGAACCTTTTCTGATGGTCTGATAACGAAAAGGAGGCCAGTGGATACACTTCTTCAGCTACCATCAGTTCGGTATGAATAGGGCTTGTATCCGCTGACAACAATGATGACGATCTCCGTCTGCGGATAGAGGCACAAGAGCAGACTTCCAGAATTCAGTCGGAAGCTTTGGACAACATCCAACTGATGTTAGCTCAGCTCTTGGTCAACCGGAACACCAAGGGCACCGGTAGCAATCATGATGAAGAGGAGTACAAGAACGATGAACATTCTAAGACTGAGAAGTCGAAGGAAAGCTCCTCAATCGATGTTGAGCTGATCAAAGGCATCCAAACTCAGATTGCATCCCTTGCCCAGAGGGATGAACTGAAGAAGGTAGGGATGACTCATCCTTACCTGCTGGAATGAGATTCTGTGTCATACCGACCAAAGTTCAAGCCCCTATGTTGCACACGTACGATGGCAAGAGCTCACCCAACCAGCATATCTATTACTTACAGTCTCAAACCTGCAATGTAATAGATAACGATGCCATCATGGCTAGATTATTCATTGGCACCATTAAGCAGCCTGCCTAGCAGCTCCATCAATTCTTGGATTGACCTAGAAATCCGGTTCCTCTCTTGATTCTTTGAGTACGACACCGAGGTGACTATGGACAAGCTTCTCTTAACGGTTCAGAAAGGAGGAGAATCTATGCGGGAATACATCGAGGGGTTCTGTAACCTTTATCTTATGTGTCCCGCTGGCAGCCATTGCCCATGTTACTCCAAACATGGTGGCATAATTTTTTCGACAGAGTGGAAATACATATGGGAGCTGTTAAAGCTCATACATGGAAGAAGCTTGTGGAACAAGCTAAGACAGCCGAGAAACCAGCTAAGAAGTTTGAACCTCAGTACCCAAGAACAAATGGGGGTCAACAGCAAGGGGCGTGATGTAGCCCATTCTTCCCAATCAAAAGGGAAGGAAACCATGGCCATTGAGCTATCAGGGACAGCTCAACCAAAGCAGAAGAAAAGCACCGATGGCAATCAGGAATTCAAATTCCCGCCAAAGGTGTACTCTTTCAAAGAGGAACAGGTGGTGACGATCTTCCACTTACTTCACAAGGGTAACAAGCTCAAGTTACTCGAAGTTCGGCGATTTAAGAAGTGGGGCGTACAAATGATCTTAACTACCGCCTCTTTCATAAGATGGTGCGTCACCCTCCTAGCAGATGCTTTGTCCTCAAGGATAAGATCCAAGTATTGGTGGATGCTGAAGTTTTGACTCTTAAGTCAGAACAAAAGAAAGTCACCGCCAACATGGTGACTCTTAATTTCGGGACCTTCCCGAAAATGAGAGTCCAAGATGGATTGGTTCCAATCCCTAAAGCCAGATTAGATGTCATCAGCCCAATGGCTGAAAAGCAGAAAGCTAAGGGCCTCATTCCAATGATGATAGAATCTGGAGAGATCATATGGGTCCACCCAGATATTGTCCAAGATAAGCAATGACTAGCAAGCCTAAGCTCAAAGGCAAGTCATGCAATGCCGTCTCTCTCACAATAGATGACTCTATGACTATAGCCTTTCTCAGCGACTCAGAAGGAGAGAAGCTTGCCTTAGCAACACAGCCCGTCACCTCGCAGCCAGTGGGTACACGTTCTGGTAAACAGTACTTGCGACAATACGACCAGACACCCAAAAGAGCACCCCCACCAATGACGTCGGGAACCGCTGCACCTCTTCAGGCCCCGGTACCTAAGGACAAAGAAAAGCAGAAGGAGATTCACTCTGACTAATCCTTGAAGAAGAATCCTTTCAGAGGACTCAACGCTCTTTTCCGCTTTGACATATTGGCATAATTGGCTAATATTCCTGCTCGTATTATTTTGCACGAGCTACTCTGCCTCTCGAAGAAAATGAGAGAGGCACTTAGGGATGCGCTTGCTGGTTCAGAATCATTTCTGACACAAGTACCAACCCCTACAAAAGAAGATGGAGTTTCATGCCCTCAATGCCATCTGGTACAACAACAAGTACCATGCATCACCTTCACTCCTGAAGATATGCTCCTCAAGGACAACCGACATGACATGCCCTTGTTTTACACATGGTACACTGGATCCACACACATTGAGAGAATACAAGTCTATCCGGGGTCTGCTCTGAGCATTATCCCCAAGAGACTTTTATATTCTTAGTATCTCGTTGAGCAGATTGTCAAGCACGACTATGACCATATATGGCTTCAACGCTGGGAGTAGTCATCCTTTGGGCAAGATCCGTCTCTGGTGTCAAATTGGAGATCTAAAATCAGAAGTGACGTGTTACATCATCGACACTAACACATCCTACAATCTCTTGCTCGGACGGCCCTGGATCCATGCCAACTGGATTGTGCCTTCTACACTCTGTCAATGCTTTAAGTATGTGGATGACAAGGTGATGGTCAGGACGGTGTTCGCCGAAATGCATCCATTCAAAGGAGTGGAGAACTACTTCATTGATTTTCTACTTTATAAAGAGAATGGTAAAGTGGTAGAAAAACTGTTGCCAAACGACATCAATAGCGGCAACGAAGCGGACTCAGAATCAGGAGAAGATCCAGAGATTTCTTTTGATGAAGAACCAATTGTAGTATATCTGAATGACTCTGATTGTAATAATTCCGCCTACAATGGCGATGAATTGGTCCTTAATGAAAATATCAATTTTGATTATTCTTTATGTTGCAATGATGTAAATAGTCCTGTTGACATGAGTCCTCTACACATGCCCCTGCCTATGTCAACGGCATGCATGCATATAGAGAAGGATGGAT
Organism: Agave tequilana; assembly: GCA_038442645.1. Taxonomy (NCBI): domain Eukaryota; kingdom Viridiplantae; phylum Streptophyta; class Magnoliopsida; order Asparagales; family Asparagaceae; genus Agave; species Agave tequilana. The sequence goes on from JAVJIF010011481.1 coordinate 81,851, forward strand.
CTGTATTATAGTTCCATCTTCTAAGAAGGACCAATCACCAATCATATTTGGCAAAATCTAATACTGGATTACTACATCCAATGATTTGGATGAATACTTAAAGCCCCCACAATTCTTTCACTATGCACGGTCAGCGCACCGTATGATGAAAGAAATGGGATACGACTTACATCGTGGTGAAGGCCTGAATTTTGGAAAGAGACGACGCATCCCTCTACAACCTTTCGTACTGAAGGGAAGCCCGCCAACTATTGCGATCAGACTCGAAGGGGGTTGGGGTATGTTACTCCATCTGTTCGATCTGATTCAGAGTCCGAGAAGTCTCTACCATCACATTCTTCAAACTCATTGAATTGGGAATCTGACGTAAGTATGGGGTTGCCTTCAAGAAACTCTTCGCCAACATGACATCAACCAGTCAATGGAACCAGAAGAGGACATTGAGCCATTCGACACCGATCTATGGGCTCAACAACTTGGTCTTCAATAGGAAAAGCATTTTGAACAACGCGACCCTCCTACAGAAAATAAAGTAATCTAAATTGATGTAGGCGATCAAACAAACCCGAAGCTCATTTCTATAAGTGAAAGTTTGTCGCCAACGGAGAAGCAAGATCTTATATCTCTTATAAAAGAATATATAGACGTCTTTGCTTGGAGCTACAAAGACATGCCTAGTCTCGATTCTCATGTGGTCATGCATCATCTCAACATCAAACCGGCTGCTAAGTCGGTCAAACAAAAACAACGGTTCCGACCTGACGACACGGAGGCAATCGAAGCTGAGGTTCAAAAACTCATCGAATGTGCTTCATTCGAGAGGAACAACACCTAACATTATGCCTGTCCTTAAAAAGAACGGAAAGATCCGAGTCTGTATTAACTTCCGCGATCTTAATATAGCTTGTCCTAAAGATGAATTTCCATTACCTATCACGGATGTAATGATTGACAACACGTGATTTTGAAAGAGTGTCCTTTATGCATGTTTTTTAGGGTACAATCAAATCAAGATATACCCGGAAGATGAAAAGCATACATCATTCCGATTACCGTTGGTGTGTTTTGCTATCAGTTATGCCGTTTGGTTTAAAGAAAGTAGGTGCCACCTACCAACGTGCAATGAGTACAATCTTCCGTGATCACCTACGAAAGACAGTGGAGTGTTATGTTGACGACATTGCAATCAAAAGTCGTGACAAGAACAACCATCTCCATGACTTGAAAATGATGTTCGATCTAATGCGGGCTCACCAGCTGAAGATGAACCCGACGAAGTCCTTCTTGGGAGTTTCAGACGGCAAGTTCCTTGGATTCATTGTCACATTCAAAGGAATTCATTTTGACCCTGACAAGATCAAGCCATCCAAGATATGCAGCCCCTAAAGAATCTCAAAGAACTTAGGGGTTTCCAAGGCAGACTGGCCCACGTTCGTAGATTTATTATAAATCTCTCGGGCCGTTGCTAACCATTTACACTGCTGATGAAGAAAGGCGTATCTTTTGTCTGGGATGACACTTGTCAAAAAGCTTTTGAGGATATCAAAGCAAACCTTACTAAGCCTCTGGTCCTAGCATCTTCTGTTTCGGGGAAACCATTCTTACTTTATGTAAGAGCCATGGACCATTCTTTAGGTGCTCTATTCGCATAGAAGAATGATGAAGGTGCCGAGCAAGCCATCTATTATCTCAGCAAAACTTTGATTGGGGCTGGAAGTCGCTACAGCCCAGTCGAAAAGGAGTGTCTTGCTCTTGTCTTCGCCATCTAGAAGACATGACATTACTTGGTTGGGCAGACCATTCATGTCATTTCAAGAGTTAATCCTCTACGGATTCTTATGACAAAGCCAGGTTCTCTATACTCCAAATCGGCTAATTGGGTCATATTGCTGTTCCAATATGACATGACTTTCGTACCCCAGAAGGCCATCAAGGGCCAAGCAAGATATTCCGCATGAAGTTATCGAAGCCAACATGACTTCAACTGATGATGTATGGCAGTTGTTCTTTGATGGTGCATCAAGAACCGGACCAAAGGGCAAGACTCTCGCCAGAGTGGGGTTGTATTTATGTCACCTGATAGTAACGTCCTCTCTTGTGCATTCTCGCTGATGGAACCTTGTTTCAACAACGTAGCTGAGTACAATGCTTTGCTCATTGGCCTCCAGCTCGCTCAACAAATGGGGATACGATACCTTGAAGCTTATGGTGATTCCAAGTTGATCATCAACTAAGTCAAGGGTGAATATGAGGTCTGTCATGAAGACTTAATACCTTATTATCATGGAGCCATTTAGTTGGCTAATACATTTGAAGGCTTCTACATCAGCCATGTACCTCGCCTCCAAATACAAAGGCATATGCCCTAGCTGTACTAGCTGCTACACTGGCTTTATCTACTGATACCAGTTATCGTCTCACAGTAGCCACCCGTCATCTCTTCTGTCCGAAGTACGGTTTAGAGGCTAGCGAAGTTCATACAACCTCGACAAACTTCGAACCAGGAACTAGAGATTCCCGATCATCGACTATGCCTTGCATGGCATATTGCCCGATGACCCCAGGGAAGCGGTGTCTGTTCGACGAAGGTCTACTCGATTCTACTACGATGCTGTGGTAAAGACGATATACCGCCGTTCATACGACGACATACTTCTTCGTTGTCTATCCAATTCAGAAGCACAAGAAGTAATCAAGGAGGCTTACGATGGCATATGTGGAGCTCATCAACTAGGTTCGAAGCTCAAGGATCGACTGTACCGACTTGACTATATATTGGCCGACTATGATCGCTGACGCGGTTAAATATGTGAAAAGGTGTAAGGCTTGTCAAATTCATGCAGATTTTATATACCAACCCCTGGAACTACTCCATCCCACAGTCACAGCGTGACTATTCGAAACTTGGAGAATTGATATAATAGGACCAATCAATTCTCCATCAGTTAGAGGTCATCGGTTCATCCTTGCGATAACTGATTACTTCTCAAAGTGGGTGGAAGCGGCACCGCTCGCTGAAGTTAAAACCACAACTTCATCAAACACCATGTCATCCATCAATTTGGTGTCCCCCGAAGGATCATTTATGAAAACGATCCTCATTTTGCGAGCCAACTATTCTATCGATTTTGTGATAAGTACCGAATTCAGAATGTCGCCTCGACTACATACAATTCCGTCGCCAATGGGTTAGTAGAAGCATTCAACAAGACGATCATCAAGCTACTCAAAAAGTTCGTCTCCGTAAGTAAACGAGATGGGAATGAGAAGCTCAATGAATGTCTTTGGGCCTATCGAACTACGGTCCGAACCCCAACAGGCAATATGCCTTTTTCTCTAGTATACGAATGCGAAGCGGTTATACTCTTGGAGATCTAGATACCATCACTTCATGCTGCTCTGGCAACCACGATGACTGACGAAGACAACCATCAGTTACGTCTCCAAGAGCTTGAAGCGCTAGACGAGAAGCGGCTACAAGCTCAACAACATATTGAGCTTTATCAGAGTCGAATCTCAAAGGCTTTCAACAAAAAGGTCAAAGAGAATTTTTCAGAAGAGAGATTTGGTCTTAGCTTTCAGATGACCTATGGTCATGACACATAAGTCAAAAGGTAAATTCTGACCCAAATGGGAAGGATCATTTGTAGTCAAAACAGTCTACTCAAATGGAGCATATTGCCTGTCAAATCTGAATAGTGACACACTTATGATGCCGATCAATGACAAATTCTTGAAGAAATATCATTCATGATCAAGTTAACATTATACCTCTGATCGTTGAGGATCCCCTTGAAATCAAGCTGATCGAACATCAGGAGAGAATGCTGCACGGTGTCAACATTAAAACACCAGAAAAGATTCCATGAGGAACGTTAGTTGCTCATTGACATCCCCACGGGATTACATAAAGCAACAAAATGATCCTAAGCCTCTAATAGCTAAGGATAGAGGAAAAAATTGGTTCTTAAACCCAACAAGAAGTTCTCGACAACTCATCATGCTGAGGGGAATAGCATGGCCAACCCAACTCATATGGTAGTTGGAAAGGCTTATCAAATCTGTTGATAACCGAGGATTTGCTAAAAATCCTAAAGGACCTGATCCCATTTGATTCCCTGTAGAATCCTCTGCCAATTCTTTTCCATGGAATGAGGGATCCACAAAATAAATAAGTCATGTTAAAGTTTTCATCTTTGACTTTTCCTTTGTTTTAAGAGTCTTTCTCTCCTATCCCCATCAGGATTGCTTTAATTCCTAAACAAGTTTTAGGAACATCATCTCCTAAGGCTTTTTTTTTTTGGCTTTTAGGCACTTTAGACAATATAGATTAACTTGAACGAAGTGGATTTTTATGCTTATAAATGGTTTCAACAGGAAGGATTTGGCTTCAAATCGATTGGGAAGTCGCCAAGCCTAACCCTATCTCCCTTCATGTGCTGCGCCTGCTCATGTGTGTGAGATAAACAAGAAAGTTTAGAAGTGCGTGTGGGCGCGTGCACATCTTTGTGTGTAATACACCAGAAAGTTTAGAGGCTTACACCTTGATTGTTTTCCCTAATAGAAATTAAACATAAATCCGGGAGGGAGGAAGATAAACTATTTAGAAACTCCAAATAACTGAGAACTATGAAGTTTACACCTTGACAGTGGTTATTAATACAACTAAATTGAAAATAAGATATCCACAGGAAATAGACCAATCACTGAATAAATTTGAGTATCTTCTCATTGAAGGTCGAACCCTATCTCCAAGTTGCAATAATGTACTGGATGCCTGTGTCCATGAGACAAATTTGGACACAGATGGACATGGTAGTCTAGGTGTGAGTTTTGTTGATATTTCAATGTTAATATTTGTAGGTCTTTTTCTGATGTTTAAGGATGCAAGACAAATGTGTTGATTTTGGATGTTGCTCGGTTGAACCTTCTAAAAGGACTCGCAACAAAGTCTGGAGCTAGAGCTCTGACTTGTATTGATTAGAGAGTTCAATGAGTTAAGGATGACAAGGCTGCTACTTTAGAGAGCTTGATATTTCTAGAAAGGTCTATTTATGGTGATACCGGGCGCAACCCTTAAGCCTTGTGAAAGTGGGTGTTGAACTGCTATCAATAGTGGTGCATGGCTTGGATATGACAATATTGCAATCCTTGGGCATCATGTAGGACGTTAATGATTACTTTGGAATCAGCGACACATTGTTTTGAAAGAGAACTGGCTCGGATTTTGCCAAAGGCATAAGTTTACAAGACTGGAACCTGGATCTGATAAGAAGCATGTATATGTTACCTCTTAAAGCTAGCTATAAGATCAGCGAGTTTTGGTTCTTTTTTCTTTTTCTCTTTTTTTCAGTTAGAGCTTTGGCCAATAAGGAAATTTGTCCCTGAAATGACAAACTGAAAGGAAAATGTGAAGATGGATGAGCAACAATATTAGAAAAAAGTAGAATATGGTTCGAGTGCATCCTGGGAAATGAAAGGTAGCACAAGCCAGCGCAATTGTAGGAGGTGGTTAATACATGAGCAACAATGGACTAACACGTGATCGGGACGGGGTGGTGGGTTAGCAGGGGAAACAAAGAATGAAAAAGGAACAAGGATAAATATGGTATCACACCACATGTGGCCTCACTACGATCAAGATGGCCTCACGCCACCACAAAGATCTCCATCGCAAAAGAAACAATTTTTGAAAAACGTCTTATACTTTTTTTTCATTCATCAAAATCACCATTACATAAAAATGCTTAAAGCCTTTTATAATAATAAATACTTGCTAAAGAACACTAAATCCTAAAGTTTAGGAGATAATCTAAAAGAAACCTAATTTAGCTTAAGGCCTTTGAAAACTATTTCCTGACTTAGGGCCCAAGAAAACTATTTCTAAATCTAATTGGAATTTTAAAAAAGAAAAAGTTGCCTTTTTATAATTTAAGGCTACCGATGTTACTTTCTAAGTAAACTAGAATCTTAGAAAATCTAATATAATAATTTCTTTTCTCTAATGTTACTGTAGTTTAACTCGTGTTTTTTTAATTGAACACGTAAAGTCATCTTGAATTGAATTTGTGCTGCATCAAATTTCCTCTGGTGAAGAAAACTCCACCTCGAGTTTTGAAATGAGATAGGATCTACACCTTCAACTGAATAAACTCATCATGACATTGCACAAGCAACAAAAAAGTCGACACCGCGAAATACAAAAGTTTGCAGTAGGTAGTGGGGTCTGGGATGATGAAGTAATTATTTGTGGCATCAGAACATAGACACGAGGAAGACATCCATCAAAATATTTGTCTTAAAACAATCAAGATTGTCGATTCAAGGACTACATCCATCAATTCTTTTGGCTTCGTGATGAGGACATCACGACAGTTATCAGTTATCTTTTTATGCCTTAGTTTATTTTCAGATGTTGTGTTTTGTTTATCTTTCTTTTAGTACATCGGTTGTATCCGAGAAGTTCACTTTTTAAGAGCCTATATAAAGAGGCTCAACTCAATGAATAAGTAGACAATGATTAAATAAAACTTTTCCAGTTAAAATTTCAAAGCTCTTGGGTTCTTGAGATTGGGTGTGAAGCCCGTGGTGTAAGGGGTGCGAAGCCTGCGTAAGGGGTGCGAAGCCCAAAGTTATCTGGTTCTTTCTCCAACCCTAATCTCTCTTTTCATTTTATTTCTTGTAAAACCCTAGTTTTTCTTTTTTATTTGTATTCGAAGGTGCTTGCGATCCTGTATTACATTAATTTGGTATCAGAGCTTTGGTCCCAATCCCCTTCGAATTTCTTCTCTTCCCCAAATTCTAGATCTAGATCTCTAGGTCTAGATTTACTTTGCTAAAAAAAAGAAAAAAAGAGAACAGAAAAACAGAAAAAAAAGGAAAAACAGAAAGAAAAAAAGAAGAAGGAAAAAACAAGAAAAAAAAGAAGGAAAAAAAAGAATAACAAGAGAAAAAAATTACCGATTACTGTTCACGTGAACAGTAATCACCCTGATTACTGTTCACGTGAACAGTAACCTCTTGGTTACTGTTTAGCCCCCCCAAAGCCCAACACTCGTCTGTTCTGAAGCCCGTTTCAGGCCCGTCCGGAGTCCGAATCGAGCTCCGTCTGAAACAGTGAGTTGGTAGCTGAGCCCCGGAGTTACTGGTAAAGTTTTTGTAGCTTTTTTTAGCAAATCTGATCTCTTCAAGCCTCTGTTTGGAGCCGGTACTGTTCCTGCAACAAAAGGGCAGACTTTCGAGGCCTCTTTTCCATTCCGATTTGAGCCCAGTTCGAGGCATCTTTCTTTCATTTCATACTACTGCTATTCTAGAACTTTGTGGGTAAGTTATTCTCTACAGTGTGGGTATTTCTCTGAAGAGTTTTTGAGGAATTTTTGTGTCTGGGCGTGAACGACTCACCCCTCAGGTGATAACCGAACTTGGCTGAATTATTAACTGTTAAATTACTGCAACTACTATTTGGATTGCTATAATTTGTTGGTTGAATGCTATTTGCTTCTATCTAGTGATTGCATCACTATTTATCGCTTTCATCATTTTTGGAGTGCATTTTCTTTGCATTAAAACTTTAGGATCTTTTTTGTTCATTTAGTGCATGCATTTAGTTTACTTGACCTTAGGGTTTTCTACTGTATCTGTTTGTTTGCTTGAGCCATCATGACTAGTCAGCATTATAGGGACTCCCACTTAGACCAGCTACACAATCTCCATCAGGGTCATATGTCCGTTCATGATTACATTGTCATATTTAAGGACTTAACCCATCGTAGTGAAGTGAGAGAGCACCCTTCTGAGACTCTAACTAGGTTTGTTTGGGGTTTACTACCTAAAATAAAACGTGCTATGATTATTGGCCCTATGATTTAGACACTGTTGAAGAGGCCTTTGATGTTGCATTAAGGTTGGACTTGGCTTTCAAAACCCTAGTCAATGCTAAGGCCAGGTGTTCTAAATGTGAGGGATATGGACATTATGATTATCAGTGTCCTTCAGAGAGTCAACATGTTAGAATTGTATCTAGTGATGAAGTTGACGTCTCGAAGGTTATTGAGGAAGTCCACGTTCCTTCCAATATTGTTAGTATAATTGAATACACAGCAGTTGATGCCGACACACTGGTTATTGATGAAATTCACATGTCTGATAGCGTCAGTGATGACGTGAATGAGATAGTTGAGCATACTATATTGCATTTGCCTGTTGCATATATTGATGATATCACTAGGCCGATAGCAATTTGCAATGATACTCACAAATTTGTTGCATACCCGTATAGTACTTTGTAGGAATTTACAGTTGATAATAAGGTAATGGTTACGAGTCGCTGTGAGGCTGTGAGGAAGTTGCACGCTTGGCGTAAAAACTTCGATAGGGCTCTGAAGAGGATTGCTTCCATTGCTTGCGAGTTGGATAGCCCATGGGATCCTAGTATTAGTTCCGTCTTCAGCAAGGATGATGCGCCTTGGTCTACTCTCTATATCTTGATCGAGTTGCCGTCGTTCACAGCCAACCCGTCACGGAGACCAGTTTCACCTCTGCCACCATGATATCAACACGGCGTACCAGTGATGCTGCCACGACCACCACCTTGGCCCGATTGATATGCTTCGTGAGGAAAGTCCTCACTCGACAGGGTCGGGTTTCTCCCACCCCGGGGGAATTGATGAGGACATCATGACAGTTATCAGTTACCTTTTTATGCCTTAGTTTATTTTGAGATGTGTTTTGTTTATCTTTCTTTTAGTACCACACCGGTTGTATCCGAGAAGTTCACTTTATAAGAGCCTATATAAAGAGGCTCAACTCAATGAATAAGTAGACAATGATTAAATAAAACTTTTTCAGTTAAAATTTCAGAGCTCTTGGGTTCTTGAGATTGGTGTGAAGCCCATGGTGTAAGGGGTGCGAAGCCCGCGTAAGGGGTGCGAAGCCCAAAGTTATCTGGTTCTTTCTCCAACCATAATCTCTCTTTTCATTTTATTTCTTATAAAACCCTAGTTTTTCTTTTTTTTGTATTCGAAGGTGATTGCGATCCTGTATTATATCACTTCGACTCAGTTTCAATTAGATCCAATGAAAGATTCTTCACACACTTCTACTCAAAATCTGCCTCGAGTATAAAATTTAGCTTGAGATCTGACACTGGCTCAATCTTGGGTTCTAATTTAGGCACATATTTGCGCTCTGGTTGAGGATCAGGCTTGCCCTCTGGCTCAACCTCCCACCCTTGCTCTGGCTCATACTCTACCTTCATATTTGTTGCATGCTTGTTCATTGATGTCGGTTTGAACTCAAACTTGGATGCTGAAAAATAATGACATCTCTTCAAACAATGGAAGGCATCTGTGGGAGGTGGAGAATCATAGTATCTCCTTGATGAGTGGTAAACAGTGGGTTGATGAGAGTATTGATCTCTAAGAAAGACTTTCATATATGTCTATGAACGAATCTTAGAGTGATTTTTTCAACCACCAATCTTCAACTTCTCCTTTAAACCTACACTTTGCATATAAATACATTTGCATATTCGTCATATCATTATTAGAAAATAACTCTTCCAACTCCATCCAATTTTCATATCCATATAAGTCATCAAAACCCAAAAACAAAGTACATCAGTGAACTTGCGAGGATTGTATCAATATTGTTGTGAGGGTGACAATGACACTTTATAGGAATAACTATAATCATAAGATTGATGGGAATAATATAAAGATAGTCGAGAATAAGACATGATAAAAATTGGAAGTTACTCCTGTAGTAGCTGCGAGCAGTTTAGCAATTTCTGGTTCCATATATAATATGTTTTGATGGCCGATTTGATCTAATCTCGAGATGGTTGATGTCAAAATCGATGTATCTTTTCAGCATCGTCTGTGTTGGCTCTGGAACTTTCTTTGATATCAAATATTGGGGAAAGGGGTGGTGGGCCAGTGGGGGAAACAAAGAAAGAAAAAGGAACAAGGATTTGACTTCACACCACATGTGGCCTCACATCATGATCAAGATGACCTCACACCACCACAAAGATCTACATTGCAGAGAGAATTTTTGAGTAACATCTAACTTTTTTTTCATTCATCAAAATCACCATTACATAAAAAGACTTAAAGCCTTTTATAATGAATACTTGCTAAGGAAGAAAGCTATTTCCTAAAATTTAAGAGCTAATCTTAATCTAAAAGAGATCTAATTTAACTTGAGACTTAAGATGGCCTCACACCACCAAGATCTCCATTGCAGAGAAACAATATTTGAAAAACATCTTTCTTTTCATTCATCAAAATCACCATTACATAAAAAAGGCTTAATCCTTTTATAGTAAATACTTGCTAAAGAAGAAAACTAATTCTTAAAATTTAAGAGCTAATCTTAATCTAAAAGAAATCTAATTTAAACTAAGACCTAAGAAAACTTGTGACGCCCCGATCCTGCGGGTACAGGGACGCCACTGCGACGTATATACGTAGGTCAGAAATACCCTTACGTATATACGCTAAGCATCAGTACAGGCAAGAATCAGATACGGAAGCACAGTGGTAACATACATTCCAACAGAAATAGCGCAAGTACATGGTTATCACAAAGAATGATACAACATTACATGAATGTTACATTACCAGGAAGTACAAAAGTACATAATACATGAAGAGATATACAAAAATAGAGATGTGCTCACAAGTAGCAAGAGGGCCTCGGGAGCCAAATAGGAGAGGTACTGGGAGGATGAGCTATGACGACGTCCAAATTTCTGCTACACTCCGACAACCACGGGAGGATCCGCTGCGCTACTCTGATCTGCTCCAGCCAAGCCACCAAGATCTAGGCTCTAAAATCTGGACATGAGAATTCAGGGTTGTTAGCAACCCCAGCGAGTACAAAGAATAAAGCCAGATGGCGTGCATAACAGATACATGTGTACAGGAAATGTGTATCGTGGATATAAGCATGTAAGAACATGAAATAGACAGTGAGTAAAGCAACTACAAGAAATCAGTTATATAAGCTCACATTACCGATCAGTGAGATTAGTACGTCGAAGGAATAATCCAAACAAGGAAACCCTCATATATATACCCTATACATCACGTCACTGTAATCTGAGTTTATATAATCCGACTTTTCCTTCACAACAATATAATAATGAAACAATATGGAAGCAATCAAATAATCCAACAAGATAGCACAAGTATAAGTGATAGGCAGTATAGGTCAAGAGTATAGCTAGTCATATATCAAGAGCAGGTTATTATTAGTTATTAAGACTCATCTGATTTGTATACATCGGTATGTGTCCCATCCCACATACCTCAGCATACAGACCGAGGAGTAAGTTATTGGAAACTGATGAAGATCGACGAACCATGCTTAGAATGGGTCCCGTACATGCCCGGGACAACGGTCAAGGAGTATCCGGTACTGAGCCGGAACGTACCGCTAGGTACCGGACTTATTGTACGCCCGAACAGGAATAGGATGTCACCGCTCCCACAGAAATAGGCCTAGGGCTTATGGTACAACCGGCAGGCAAGGGAGTAGGGGTGCCAGTACACCCCACGGAAACGCCTGGTGGCCTCCAGGTCGATCCAAGTAAATGGCCGCGCGACACTATAAGGCCATCATAAACATGGAGACTATATCGGTAATCATCAGTTTCCCCCATCCCGGTGTAAGTTGTCTATTTATTATAATTTGTCCACAGAGTATTCACAATAATTTATATTCATGGTTATCCTATTACGGGGTCAACAGGAGTATAGTATCAAGAGTAATGTCAGGAGCCTCCCTATTTCAGGGGTTCAAGTATACAGGAATACAGGAATCAGGAGTACCAAATATCTGGTAATAATAATATAATAGTCATGTCATGTCCCCGTAACAGTGATAATCATGAATATGTCATACATGTATCAGGGGTAGTAATGTCCGGTCAAGAGTCATAATGTCAGGTCTAAGCATTTGCGCCACATGAAAGCATAGCATATACCGTATCTCAAGAGCAGGAGTCAAGTACGACATATCAAGTATCGGTGTCCAATGTCAAGTGATAAGTGTAGCAAGACAAGTATCGGGGTCGGGTATCACATGTCAAATATAGTATGGCAAGTATCAATACCAGGTGTCACATATCGCATATAGCATGGCAAGCATCAGTATCAAATATAGCATGAAAGATGTCGGTGTCAAATACAGCATGGCAATATCGGTGTCAATTATTGTGTACCGGTGTAAATATCAAGTGTCGGTGATAAAAATTACATCCCTAGTGTAACATGCCAAGTGTCGGTATCCTAAATCACGTATCAGGCATAACATGTCCAAGGTCGGGTAAATACCGAGTGCAACATCATATATTCATATCATGTATCAAATTTTCGGTATTCAATACTAAGCATGCTAACATATCCACATCCCATTCCATGCTTAAAATACAAGAGTATTTATTTTTAAATATATTAAAAATGCTCGCATAATATTAAAGTAGAGGCATGTCAAAAATAAAGTTGTACTCGCCTGAAACCGGGTAAAATACTGGTTAAAACCGGGTAACCAGCGAACCGTCCAAGTAAACCTTTAGCCCACAATTTATATATTAAATATATAATTATAATATTTATATAAATATTAAAGAGGGAATGGGAGAGGAGAGAGAGAGGAGAGAGAAATTTGTAGGGGGAAAAAAGGGAGAAAAAGAAAGGGAGGGAAAATATGGTATAGTTTGAAATGAATTGGGATTTAAAGGAGAGGGGTAGGGTTGTAAATAGAGGGTTGTAGTTTTAAAAAGTAGGTGGGGTATTTTTGGAATGAGAGGAATCTTTTTATTTTTAGGGAATGAAAGAGAGAGAGAGAGTTGAAAGAAAGAAAGAAAGAAAAAGAAAGAAAGAAAGAAAGAAAAAGAAAAAGAGAAGGAGGGAGGGGGTGGCCGGCCGCCGGCGGTGGCCGGCGGCCAGGCGGCGGCGGTGGCGGCGGCGGCGCCGGGGAGGCCGCGCGCGCGCAGGTGGTGGGGAGAGGGAGGAGATTGGGTTAGTTGTTGTTGTTGTTGTTGTTTTGATGTAGGTGATGGGTGGTGGTGGTGGTTGTGGTGGTGGTGGTGGTGTTTGGTGGTGTTGGGATGATAGAGGAGGTGGAGGAGGTGGTGATGGAGTAGTTAGAGGGGAGAATTTGGTGGTGGTAAGGTTGAATCTTGGAGAAGATGAAGTTGGGTTGTGATGGTTTTGAGTTGAAATTGAAGAGGAGGAGAAGGAATTTGGGGTTGATGGAAGTGGAGGAGGTTGGTGGGGTGATGGGGGGTGCGACGGCGGCGGCTTGGGCGGCGTCTTGGGCGGCGGTGGTGAAGGTGGAGGCGGCGGTGGTATGGGTGCGTGAGTGGGAGTTTTGTTTTGGGTTGAAGATGAAGATAAATGAATTAGAAAGGGGGTGTTTTAAGGGGAGAAGAAAAATGAAAAAAATTAAATTGAAATGATGAAATGGATTGGATTTGAGATGATGAAGGGAGATGGAGTGGGGGAAAAGAGTTGCTCAGCCCTTGATGGCCTGCTCCCGCTGCTGCCTCTGCTGCGTTGCGTGGGGGAAGGGGTTGAGTGGAGGAGAAGAAAAGAAAAGAAGGAAAAGAAAGAAAATGAAAAGAAATTAGATAAATTAAAAAGAAATGATTAAAATAGTTAAAATTTATAAATAAATATTTTAGTAAATAATAAAATTGATATAATATTCTGGAAGTAATAAGTAGAGGGTTTGAGAGGTAAAAGCAAGAAAAAGAAATAACGGCAAATTTTATTATTATTTTAATAAGGCGAAAATTCGACTGTTTCAGAATCTTTCCGAAAAATTCTCAAAAATAGCAAATATTATTCTAAAATGTTTAGTGAAATCGGAATCGAAAAATATGGTGTGGTTTTCAAAATAAAAATCCTGGAATCTTCCAGCGATACCGGTCGACACCAGGATCGGTCAAATTTTGATAAAATTTGAAAAATCCCAAAAAATGTTTTTAGCTAGAAAATGATATTCTAAGATATACTGTGAAAGCCGTTTTTGAAAATTCAATCCCATTTGAAAATTAAAAATCTGGGAATCAGTCAGCGATGCCGACCGACACCGGTTTGGAGATTTTGCAGAAAAATTTCAGAAAATTCCAGAAAATCATGAAAATCTAAAATATTAGAAAACAGTCTGTGAAACTGAAAACGGTCCAATCGGACTACCAGAAAGTCAAATCGGGCTATTGGTTGGTATCGGTTCCCCAGTCCGGGTCAGGGCTTACAATAGATCTGAGAATCCAGATCTGATACTTAACAATATGAGAAATCACAACTTAAAAACTAATATTAGAAGAAAATTACAATAACATGATCGAAAAAGTTGGGACACGTATCTGGGTACGTATCCCGGGAATGGGGTGCTACAAAACTGTTACCTAACTTAGGGCCCAAGAAAAACTATTTCTAAATCTAATTGGAATCTTTAAAAGAAAAATTTGCCTTTTACAATTTAAGGCTATAAAATATTACTTTCCAAATAAATTAAAATCTTTAAAAATCTAATATGATATTTTTTTTTCTCGCGGGCTACTGTAACTTCTACATTAAGACCTGTGTTTTTTTTTGAATTGAACCCATAAATTTATCTTGAATTGTAAATTTATCTTGAATTGAATCAGTTCTGCATCAACAAGCATGCTGATTAGGGGGATTCTTAGAAACATAGTTAAAGGTGCTACCAGGATCTGTCAAACTGGACTCGGGTTGAAGCTATATGGGAAGATATGAAGGTTGATAGTTCATTTAAGGATATGGCTCAATTGAGAAGAAGAGTTTGTAAACGTGAATTCTTACGAAATAGAGATGAAAGACTTCCTTCTTGTCATTCATATTTTCTTTTAAAAATATTGATCTTGAATTGATTGATTTAATCAATCTAAGGGGCAAGGACCAGGACCAAAGCATATATCACACTGCTGGAGAAGATTTCCCTTCTAACATGGACAATCAGTGCAGTTGATTTTCTTGAATTTCTAGTAATTTGCCTTTGTAAAAAGGATTGGATTTGTTCTATTTTCTATTAGTTGTATTAATTTGACAGTTCATATTTATCTGAGCTGATCTAAATGTTACAAAACAGACTCTCGCTCCTTTATGTGTTTTAAATAGTTAATTTCAAAGTGGAACTTGCACCATATGCCTTTCAATTTTGAAGTTCTAGGAACAAATGTCTACGAATCCATTCCGGTAATATGTGCAAAGGACAATTCTGTGTGATTTAGAGAATAGATATCGTTTACTGTAATGACTCTCACTTAGATTCAGAAGGCCACAAATCAGAAAAAAATTTCTAGTGCTTTTTTTGTTCAAAATTTAATCAATGGAGTGTTAGCGAGAAAGAATTAGTACCTTTCAATTTCAGGAGAAATAAAAATAAATTCAACACCAGATCACCACAAGAAAAATACAAGTAGTGGCTTTGCTCAACAGTAACAATTGTAAAATATTTGTTTTTGATGGGAACGGCGGGCCGGTGGCTGCTGAGGGGAGGAGGCTTTATAATCAGATGAAGCGGGTCCAGTTGAAATATGAAACAACTGAGTTTTATCTATAATAGTCAGGTCAAAATTACAGGATCAGATGACCGTAAATCTCTATAGAATGGTTTGTTACATGCACAAATACCCACACAGAATCCCTGTCATTTTTGTTTTCATGCTTCGTCGGTTCTTTTCCATACTAGCTACCTGGACTACTATGCATCTGTAGCTCTCTGTCCTCCTGAGGTAAGATTCTCACTGAAGTTAAAGGAAATTCTGCTTCCTGAAATAGTTCTTGAGTCGTTGAATTTGCATGTAGAGAAAATTTAACTAAAAAAAATGTGCAATTTTTCAATGCGATTGCCTCTTATCACTCCAAACCCTACAGAATTTCAATTTACATTTTATGATATTTTCTTAGGTGTGCTTTCTGAGCCAGCAATGTGTTATGCAGGTGGATAGAGTGGGATGGAGAACTTTTTGAATTTGAAAACGCTCCATCTTATTCAGAAAAAACTGGGGTGGAGGCTTTCCAAGAAAATGGTTTTGGGTAAGATTCCCATATCTTTCATTCTTAAGGATATGTCAAGATACATAATTTGAATCTCTCTTTGGCTTTAATCATTGAATTAGGACCTTGTTGAAAATATGATGCCTGGATTGTTAAATCTGCTTAGAACATCTGTTTATGGACTTCTCATTTTAGCGCTTTCTGAAATATTTCTGGAACCAAGCTTAACTGCTTGGTTGGTGTTAAGATGACTGGGAATCTAGTCCATAGCAAATAATCGCATTAACGTTTTCATAAGATCAACCCCACATATATGGAGAAAGTTTGTTAGTCATGTACATTTCTATTTATTTTACACTGTAGAACATATTCATTATTCACCTTATGAATTTAATGATCATAATTTTTCACCGGGGAATGAGAGAATTCATACGTTAATTACAAGTTACAAGTCCATGGATGTTGTATCCTCTTGTCCTGAGTATTCATGTGTTAACCAAATCCTTTTCTATTATACATTTGTATAACTTCATCCAAACTACATTGGAATCTGAACATGCTTCATCTAACCTTTTCTCTTGTTTACTGTGATCAAATGTTTGAATTGCAACTCTGTGGTTGTCAACAAGTTGTCATATAGAATAAATTGCTGGATATTCAGGTGGCATAGCTTTTCTTGTTCATGATTCTATATTATATTTATACACTTGTAGTATGCAATGTGAAGTATGTCCCACTAAATTCTAGAAGAGGAGACTTTTAATGGCATACAAGAATTGCAGTGTAAATTACCAGGAATCAATTGTCAACTTGATCAATGATCCTGGTAATGTAGCTTTAAGGCTATTGGCTTGTGGCACCTACAGCACAACAATAAAAATAAAGCCTTCATCCACATTTTTGGGGTTTGCTACGTGAATCCTTTTCTTACGATCAGACCTATTAAGCACCATCTCCTCGGTTAAGTTAAAAACTATCACATCCTTTTTAATTTTGCCTCCAGCCACCTCAAGTCCTTGTTGCTCCACTACTAAGATCATATCACTTATCCCAACCATCATACCTATTTGTCGTTTGGTTTACATACCTCAACCCATCTCAATTATTTCTCCTTATTTATCCTCAATAGGAACAACCTCTAAACTTTTCTGGATACACTCATTCTTATACTATCTCTTTGCTTATTGCCACTTCTTTCTATGCTTATTTTTTGGACATGTTATTCCTTAACTGTCTAACATTTAAACCCATAAAGATGGAGGGGGTCTTATTGCTGACCTATAGAAATTTCCCTTCAACTTGGTTATTCTACAATCACAGAAAACTTCATAAAACATCATAAAAAGTTCCCTATTTTAACCACCTCGCTTTGATTTTATGGGTATCAAGTTCTAACCATCTTGATGACTAATTGGTCCTATATAGGAAAAATGGTCTTTGATGTATTTCTGAACCATCAATATGTATTATATGTGTGGACGCACATCGCCTCACGACAACCTGCTGTTTATTATAGAAAACTAGTGTTAACTTTAGTTTGGGTATGATTAAATCTTGACCATGAAGTACAAAGATCTGGTTCATGTTATAATCTCTACAAGTAGGGCATATCTTTATCAATTCAATAAAGTAGAGCAGATACCACTGATTATAGAGGATTAACTTCTCTTAACTGTTATTCAATCACACCATGACCACATATGCATATATTATTTAAATTCTGAGTTAGAATGCTTTCAAGGAGATAATAGACTAATCTCTCAAGAAAAGAATCATAAATTAACCTTCAAAGAGTAGAGCTTTGACCCCCTTGTTAATTACATCTATGAATACCCCCGATTAAAAGAAAGCCATTATTTAAGCAAATAATAAATGATTGTAGACAATGAACAAACAAGTTCTTCCATTAACAAGATTGATACAACATATTACACATGCATATTTTTGAGATAAGGGGTGGGGGGGGGGGGGGATGCTTCGAGTCACCAGGCCTAGAAGCCCAGTGCCTTCACATTGTTAAAAGAAACCATAAAAGATGTGTTTGTGAGTTCTTTGTTGCTGACTACGTTTTTTTCCTTCTCCTTTTCTATCATCTGTTGTTGTTGTTGTTTCCTTGTGCCTTCTTGTTGTTGTCCCAAAATGTGAGAGGAAGTTACAGCAGCTGTCATAATAAGATTGGTGAGGAGGTTTCTACAACTTCCTTATCATACTTGCCTATCATTCTGCTTTTCCTCACTTATTGTTATTGTGCTACAATCATTTATCTAATTTATCGCTTTCACAGGTGCTCTTTATAAGCTCGACTCCGATATTTCAAGTGTTATTTTTTGGTCATCAGGAACAATCTAAAGACAAATTTCTTCAATTTTGGTAAGGATATAGGTTCCCTCAAGTTACCAAGGTGAGTTGAGAGCGTCAAGGCCCTTTTGTTGGATTGTAGCATTATGTTCATTATCAAATATGTTGGGTGACTCCAAGTGATGTGAGGTTGTACATCGTAGTGAGGTGTATGTGCCCTCACACGATAGTCGTGTCGTGACATATGCACCGAGAAAATTGCACGTCTTTACGGTACTTTTTTGATGAGGGTGTTTATGCTCCATGCTTTACTTGAGCTTTAGTTATTATGAGGGTGTATGTGCCCTTATGCATAAATTTTGGTGAGGGTGTTTGTATATTCATTTTAAGGGGTTTTATGAAATTATGGGGGTGTATTGGTCCTTAAGTTTTGTTGAGAGAGACTTTGTATATTGGTTTAGTATTGGTTTAGTCCCACATTGCCTCTAAGACTAGATGTACTATGTATTGATTATTATATATAGACCATAATATGAGGTGTAGAACTAATATCTTTCTCTATCAATCTCTGATCCTACTTTATTATGGTATCAGAGCTACTTAAATAATTCCAAACCCTAATCCTAATCTCCAACAGAAATAGTTTTCATCTTCTTCACTTAACCCCCCCCCCCCCGCGCGGCTGTGGATGACAAATAGGTCGGCAAGACATCAGAACGAGGTCCAGATCACGTCGAGATTCAGACTCACCCCCATGAAGTCGAAGATGGGTGCGATTGGCGAGATCGAAGGTGTTATCGTTGGTGAGCGACGACGCTCTTGTTGTCGACGGACGAAGGCAACGACTGTAGGTGAGGGCGGTGGCGACAGGTTTGAATAACTAGGGTTAGGGTTGTGAAAGGAAGAAGATAAATAGCGGCGGCTTGGAATTTTCGGGGATTTTAAGCTGAATTTTGGCCGAATTTGAACAATATTTTTTTTTTGAGAGAAGTGTGTGAGATTTGGGTTTAGGGATTAGGGAGGATTTTTGAGTGGCTCTGGTACCATGATAAAGTCGCATCAGAGATTGGGAGAGAAAGATATGAGTTTTAGGCCTCATACTCTCGTTTATATATAACAACCAATACATAATACATCTAGTCTCACCGGCAATGTGAGACTAAACCAATTCAAAGTCTCTCTCAACACCACCTCAAGCTGGAGCATATATATTATACATGCCAACTTGTTACAAATAAAATCTACCCGTGTTCTATCAAGTGGTTTGGTAAGAAAATCTGCTAAATAGTGTCCCGATGAGACATTCTTCGCCACAGTGATCTTTTCCTCGAGCTTCTTACGAATTGTATGACAATCAACCTCAATATGTTTGATTCTCTTATGGAATACAATATTTTCAGCAATGTGTATTGCTGCTTTTTTGTCACTATATAGTCTAATTGGACACTCTGGGGGAACCAATCATTGTCAATAATTTTTGATCCATATTAGCTCTAATGTCACATTTGTCATCGTCCTGAACTTCGACTCTGCAGTGGACCGAGAGACCACACCGTGCTTCTTGTTTTTCCATTACACAAGATTTCTCTAAGAAAGACACAGTATGTTGTGGTTAACCTCTTATCTAAAAGGCATCTGCCTAGTCTGCATCTGAGAAGCCTGCTACTGAATGTGTCCATGATCTGAATAGAGAAACCCTCTCTGGAGCTTTCTTCAGATACCACAAAATCTCATTACCGCCTCCAAGTGGATAGTCCTTGGTGCTGACAAAAATTGACTCTTTACGCTGACTGCGAATGTGATGTCTAGTCTGGTCACCGTCAGGTAGTTCAGTTTCCCCACCAATCTTTTATACCTCCCAACATCCTCAAGAAGCTCTCCATGATTTAGTAGCAGCTTCGTATTCACGTCCATCGAAGAATCAATACTCCTACATCCTAGCATCCCAGCCTCCGAAAGCAAGTCAAGTATATACATGATTTGTGACAGAATAATGTCCTTGGACTTGGTCACCTTAGTGCCTCATAAGTACTTCAGGGATATAAGATTCTTGGTCTGAAAGTGCTTCTACAAGTACTTCATGCTGTCAATCCCTTCTGTGTTATCTCCTGTGATTACAATATCTTCCACATAGACAATCAAAATGATTCTCTTCCCATCATGTTTCCCCAAAACACAGAGTGGTCTTTCTCTGCACGATAAAGACCAAACTCCTGAATCTTTGATGCAAAGCGCCCAAACCAGGCTCCGAAAACTGTTTTATACACATATAATGACTTTTTCAACCTGCAAACCTTCACACCCCCTGAGCAATAAAGCCTAGTGGTTGCTCCATGTAAATCTTCTCATCAAGAATACCATTGAGAAAGGCATTCTTGATGTCCAACTGGTGAAGTGGTCAGTGGACCTGCACATATGTCATTTTCGCTACCAGGGAGAAGGTACCCACATAATCCAGTTCATATACTTGTGAGTATCCTTTGGCAACCTATCTCGCCTTTAAGTAAGACAGAGACCCATCTTGTTTTAACTTGACAGTGTAAACTCACTTGCACCCAACGACTTTCTTTCCTGATGGAAGTGTGACCAACTCTTAAGTCTATTCTGCTCTAAGACTGTTCTCTCCTGCATCGCCTGAGTCTAGCCTAGAATAGACAGTACTTCTGAAATATTATTGAGAACCGAGAATGAGTCCAAAGAAGAAATAAATGAACGAAAGAAAGATGATAAATGAGAATAAGAAACAAAACTAAAAAGAAGATGCTGAGTACAAATACATTTGCCCTTTCGAAGTGCAATGAGAAGATCATCAGAAGTAGAAGTATCAGGTAATTGAGCAGTGACAATCTAACTTAATTCTTGTGTAAGACTTCGTATTGGGCTAGCGTTGGCACATGATGAGCTGTTCGTCGTGTGTAGGTCTGAATCAGATCATGAAACCAAAGTGGGTTTTTACTGGTCATATTTTCAGATGTTGACTCACCACTGTTGAGTAATGTCTTCTGATAAAATATGTAATCATAGTCATCCTTTGACATAAAAGAAAATAGAGATGTGAAAATCTCAGGTTTAAACTCAAAAAAGTTTACATCTACAGATAAGATATATCAGCATATAAATGGAGAAAAATATTTGTAACCTTTCTGAGTTCTAGAGTAACAAGAAAAATCTCTCTAAGAGATCTAGAATCAAGTTCTGTCTTTTGATAATTGAATGTTATCCTTTGTATTGCAAAAATAAAATCTCATGTTCCATTATGTACCCATATATTGATTTGTTCCTTTTGCGTCTAAAGATTTTTGGCTCTTTCTGTTTTGTTTATGAGATAAAACTTGATTCTAGGTCTTTTAAAGGGATTTTTCTTGACTACTCTATGACTCAAAAAGATTACAAATTTTTTTGTTCATCTATAAGCTGATATATCTTTTTAAGAGATGTAACTCTTTTTGAGTCTAAACCTGAGATTTCCATATCTCTTCTTTGACGTCAAAGGATGGCTATGATTACCTGTTCTATCAAAAGACATTAATCAATAGTGGTGAGTTAACATCTGAAAATGTGACTGGTAATAATACACTTTGGTTTCAGGATCCAATTCAGGTCTAGACACGACGAACAACTCATGCTTCTGCGCCTGTCTCAGTACCAAGTCCTGCGTAACAAGAAAGTGAGATTAACACTGCTCAATACCTGATACTTTTACTACTGATGATCTTCCCATTGCACCTTGAAAAGACAAACGCAATTATACTCAGCATCATCTTTTCAATTTTATTTTTTACTCCCATTTATCATCCTCCTTTCGTTCATTTATTTCTTCTTTGGACTCATGCTCTGTTCTCAAGAATATATCAGAAGCACTCTCTTCCAGGTTAGATTCAGGTGATGCAGGAGATGATGACCTTATAATAGAATGAAACTTGAGAGTTGGTCACACTTCTACCAGGGAAGAAAGCCATTAGGTGCAAGTGAGTTTATACTATCAAGTTACACTCAGATGGGTCTCTGGCTCGCTTAAAGGCGAGTTTGGTTGCCAAAAGATACTCACAGATTTATGGACTGGATTATGTTAATACCTTCTCCCCGATTACGAAGGTGACATCTGTGTGGATCCTTGTGTCATTAGCAATGACATACCATTAGCCACTTCATCAGTTGGTCATCAAGAATGCCTTTCTCAATAGTATTCTTGATGAGGAGGTTTACATGGAGCAACCACCTGGCTTTGTTGCTCAGGGGAAGTGTGTGAAGAAGGTTTGCAGTTGAAGAAGCCACTCTATGTCTGAAACAATCTCTGACAGCCTGATTTGGGAGCTTTGCATCAGTCATTCAAGAGTTTGGTCTCTGTCATGCAGAGAAATACCACTCTGTATTTTGACGGATGCAATATGGGAAGAAGACCCTGCTAGTTTATGTGGATGATATTGTGATCGAAAGAGATGACACAGAGGGGATTAACAGTCTGAAGTACTTACAGAAGTACTTTCAAACTAAGAATCTTGGATCCCTAAAGTACTTCTTAGGTATTAAGGTGGCCAAGTCCAAGGACATTCTTCTGTCACAGAGAATGTATATACTCGGCTCTTTCGGAGGCTGAGATGCTAGAATACAGGAGTATTTATTCTTTGATGGATGTGAACACAAAGCTGCTATTAGATCAGGGGAACTTCTTGAGAATGTTGGGATGTACAAGAGATTGGTGGGAAAACTAAACTACCTGACGGTGATCAGACCGGACATCACATTCATAGTCAGTATAGTGAGCCAGTTTTGTCAGCACCGAGGACTGCCTACTCGGAGGCGGTAATAAAAATTTTGAGATATCTGAATAAAGCTCCAGGAAGAGGGCTTCTCTATTCAGATCATGAACATACCCGAGTAGCAGGCTTCTCAGGTGCAGACTAGGTGGGGTGCTCTTTTGATAGGAGGTTGATAGCATGATATTGTGTCTTTTTTGAGGAAAATTTTATGTCATAGAAAAGCAAGATGCAAACTGTGGTCTTTAGTTACAATGCAGAGTCAGAGTACAGAGCGATAGCAAATGTGATAATGGAGATAATCTGGATCAGAGATTGGTTTCTCCCCAAAGTGTCCCATGAGACTATACAGTGACAACAAGACAACAATACATATTGATGAAGATGCAGTGTTCCACGACAGAAGCAAACACATTGAGATTGTCATATAGTTCATAAGAAGCTTGAGGAAAAGATCGTTGTGGCGAAGCTTGTATCATCGGGACACCAGTTAACAGATCTTACCAAACCACTTGGTAGAACAAGGGTAGGTTCTGTGACAAACTGTGCATGTATGATAAATATGCTTCAGCTTGAGGGGGAGTGTTGAGAGAGAATGTGTATTGGTTTAGTCCCATATTGCCTGTAAGACTAGATGTATTATGTATTGATTATTATAGATAGACCAGAGTATGAGACCTAGAACTAATCTCTTTCTCTACCAACTCTGATATTACTTTATCAAGTTTAATTATGATATCATAGATACCAAATAGATTTAGCGAAGTCGCTCTTAATTTAATGTGGGTGCTACGAGCACCAATGAAGGTAGGAGTGTGAATCTCCTCATGTCAGGATTTTCATCATGATAATAATGAGTTAAGATTATTTTCATTATAAGCAAGGTTTTAAATATCGGATATCGGGATCGTATCGGATGAGGTTTTTTTATCGGATATCAAATATCGGGGGAGATATCGGGATACGTGCACATATCGGACATTCATATCAGACACTATATATAATGAAATATTGATAACTAAAAGTTGGTTTAGTGTCATAGATATCATCTATCTAATAAAAATGATGTTATATGCATGCAAAAACAATAAAAAAATAATGTACATTTGCACGCAGTTGTGCAATAATTAAGTTATTTCATATCGGGCGATTTATCAGGTGATTTATCGGCCGATATCGGGCAATTTATCGGCCGATATTTCAAATATCGGCCGTTTTTTTGTTGCAAAAGATATGGTGAATGATTTTCCAATATCGTATCGGCAACAGGCAAAAAAGGAGATATATGACGATATCTCAGCCGACTCGGACGATATTTAAAACAGAGATTATAAGTGCAAGTTAAATGCTTAACAAAAAGGAGAAATAAGTAAAGATTAATGTTTGAAAATTTGCAATCCAAATATGTCAAAATTTGTAAGGAAAATAATTCAGTACCTTATTTTTACGGTGATTTAATTTTATACCCATGTACTTCTATAATCATATATATACCCATTTTTTCAAACTGATTTAATTATTTTTTCAAATTGATTTAATTCTATAAGCATTTTCATATGGAGATACTATTTTTTCTACTTTATACTTCAGAATCACAAAAATCCAAAATCACCCTTAATAATCTAACCGTCAAGAGGAAAAACATCGATAAGGAATGGAGAGGATCTAGATTCTGAGGCCAAGGGCTGCTTGCCGGGTGGGTGGCTGCGGGCGTTGGGACTGCACGTAGTTGCGTTCAGGGGCGGCTGCGGGAGAAGGCGCTAGTGGTGATTTCGGGGCCAAAGGCTGCTTGCCGGGCGGGTGGCTGCAGGAGAAGGCGCTAGTGGTTGTGGGAGCATGCAGGTGTGGCGGGGGGGCGTTGCTGGTGATGTCGATAAGGGTGTAACACTTCGATCCCGTAGGTTCAGAGACATTACTGCGACATACATACGCAGGGTGGGAATACCCGCACATATGTACGCTAAGCATCAGTGCAAAAAAGAATCAGAGTACGGAAACATAGTGGTAATATACATTCTAATAAAATAGTACAAGTACACTGTTATCAAAGAACGTATCCAATATTACATGAATATTACATCACTAGGAGGTGCAAAAGTAAGATTTATAAGGAGATACACACAATACAAAAGCTGAAAGATGCTCACGAGCAGCAAAAGAGAAGCTCGAAAACCGATCAAGAGGGGGCTGGAAAAGAGCTACGGACAATCACCGCTGATCCACCATGCTTTCATTGCGCAAAAAAGCTCCATAGCAGGGCTCTACTACGTCCAAGCTCCATAATCTGGACATGCAGGTCTAGAGGTTATCAGAAAGCAACCCAATGAGTAAGTAAAATGAAGTTAAGTGACATGCACAAGCAATCACGGTGAAGCTAGACGCTCACGACGAATTGAGCGCATGAACGCTATGCTAACGCACATGGCGAAGCTAGACGAAGCGACGTATAAATACCTTGCTAGCGCACGCGGCGAAGCTACGCTCGGGCGAGTTAGTGGTAAAGCACTGAGCGCTAAGCTCGCCTCTCGATGAAGCTAATAAGAAAACCCAGAGGGTTTAAGTCTGAGGACTGAAGAATAGCTGAGAGGCTGAGCCCGAAGGCTAACGACCACAACGAGTCAGCCAAACCAATAATAATGCAGAATAACAAACAAAATGCACCCACGCACAAGTAATTGCCTGTACTATTACAAGCATCAGTCAACAGATACAAGCACACGCCCACAGAGATACATGTACTGACTACACCGTTACAACAATTTTACAACGCCCACACAATACAACGCCTACCAAATTTACAAATATCCATCAACACCAATACATGTAACCGCATGTAAATAACGGGACTCGCCCAAAATACCCCAAAAAGTACTCGTTTAGCAAACATCTCGGGCACGACACCAGACTCCGGGGAACGCCAAAGGCGTTAACACACGACGTGCGTGAAGAGAGAGAAACATAGAGAAAATGAGAGGGGGAGAGAGAAAGAGAGAGAAACAGAAAGAGAGGGAAAGACAGAGAGAGTGAAGAAATAGAGAAGAGAAACAAAAAGAGAGAGGAAGGAGAGGAGAGTAGGGGGCGCCGACAGCGACCGTGGGGAGTCGGCGGCCAAGTAGGGCCATAATGGAGGAGAGAGAAGGGGAGATGGTGATGATGTTGGTGGTGGTGATGGGGGAAATAAAGGTGGAGGTGGTGGATTTTGGGTGGAGGAGGGGGTGGAGTGGGTGGTTGTTTGGTGGAGAGGGAGGAAGGAGGAGAGGAGTGATGGTTGTGGTGGATCTTGGTGGAGGTTGTAGGAGGAGGAGATGGAGATGGTGGAGGAGAGAGGGAAGATGATCGGAGTTTGGGGAGGCAGGGGGAGGAGCTGGCGGCGGAGGTCGGCCGCTGGGGAGTGGTGCGTCAGCCGGAGGTGGTGAGGGGATGTCGGGCTTAGAGAGAGTGGAGTTCTCAGAAGAGAGGAAGAGGGAGAGGTTATGAGAGAGAGAGACATAGAGAGACAGTAGATTGAGAGAGTGAATTGAATAGAGAGAATTTTGGAGAGAGAAAGAGAGGGGAAAGAGGGTGCGTAGCTGGCCTGGGAGAGAGGGGGAGGGGAAAAATGAAAGAAAAGAAGAAAGAAGATGAAGGGAGAGGAAGTGTGTAAAAGGGGAAAAAGAAAAGAAAATAGTAAAGAAAAAAAATAAGAAAAGAGGAAAAAAATAATATAATAAAATAATGATAAATGAGACAGGCTTTAGGCTCGGGCTGGGCTCAGGGCCCCTAGGATTGGGCTGGGCTCCGGTCCACATAATATGGCCAAATACCAAATAAAAATACGGAAAAATAGAAATATATGAGCAAAAATTGAGACACGTATCTTAGTACATATCCCGGGAACAAGGTGTTACAAAGGGTGGGGACAAGAATGGTTTTGGTTTGGGTAAGGGTTTGAATTTTGGCTATGGTGGTGAGGATTTTGTTTTGGCCTCAAACTTTAGTTTGATTAGGAGTTGAGAATGGAAGGAGAGAGGACGAAGGGTTTGGTTAAAGGCATGGGTTATATTGGACTTTTGGGTTTAGATGAGGAGTATAGCTTTGGATTTGAATTAGGATTTGCAAATGGAGGAGAAAAAGAAAGATGAAAATGTTTGAGGAATAAGGAAAAAATTTAAAAATAGGAGAAAATAGAGATGAAAATATTTTGAGGATGACTTAATTTTTTAAAAATATAGATTAAGTAGGGAAAATGGAGGTGAAAATATTTTATGGACTTCTATTTGAAATTTTACGAGGCTTTTGGTCAAATAAATGAATATGAGAATTTTTATTTGAAATTTTATATTTTAGTATACTTGGTTTTAACAACTATTTTTATATGTAACATTTTTTTAATCTGTTATAGCTAATTTTGTTTATGTACAATTTTTTCTATGGAAAATAACTAAATTTCACTAAAATAAATTTTTTAAATATATTATTTTTCAATTAGATATAATATTTTAAATAGGAAAGTATTTAGTGAATCAATATTGTAAATAAGGACTCTGTATAGCTAATAATAACTCATTATATAGTATACAAGTACTAGATATAGCTTATACTTTCTCATTATAGTAAACAAGTACTTAGTATAACTTACTATGACTCTTTATAGTTGTTAGGAAATATGATTTGTATAAGGAGTGATATATGAGTTGTATTAGGAGTTGTTACTTAATTATGAGTCATATTGCTACATAATATTAGGAGTCTTATTTCTGTTAGGAATTGTAGTTATATTTGTGATGGGGACATCTCTCCAGGATTGCGATTCTATACCAGGAGGCGTCGTCGCACTCTTCCAGTTTGCTTCAATTAGGGCTGGGGAATTCAAGCTACATTAGGCTGTTCGTCTTAGTTTTTTTCCTTTTATTATAATTTTTATTTGGTTGTTTCTTTTAGTCCCATATCGGTTGTCATGGGATATCTCTTTTGATGTAGGCCTATTTAAGGCCAAGACTGGTATTGTTATTCTCAGTTTTGGAATGAATTAAAATTGCTTTTTATAGCTTTGTAGCCTGTGTGCTTTGGGTGAGAAACCCTAGGGAGAGAATCCCGCCCGGTTCCCCATCATATTGGTATCAGAGCTATAATCCTGAATTCTTCCAAAACACAACACAACAAAATTTTCTCCACCAAGTATTAAACAAAGCCTACTTTTCTCTCTCCTTCTCCTTCCCCTTCCCCCAATCAGCGCCGCCACCACATAAAAAGAAGAGAGGAAAAAAACCTTAATCTCTCTTTTCTTCACCTGAAAAGAACTCCCGGGCCCACTGCCACCTCTTCCTTTTTCTTCCCTCTCTTCTCTGTACCTCTCTCGCCCCTCGACCTCGCCTTCGTGCAAGGGCTCAGACCTTCCCCCCTCCATTCATAGCAGCGGCGATCAGATCCCCCTTAACTCACGGTAGCACCTCGACAGCGCCTCGATCTCTTCTTCATCCTCATCGAACTCAGCCTACTATCAAGGTTGACGACGAAATCCGCACCTCCGACATCGACAGCACCAACCACAATCAGATACCATCGGATCTGATCTCGAATTTCTCTCTAAGATCTGATCTCGAGTCCCTCGCGCACTCCATCGTGCATCTCTCTTGTTCGTCTGTGACGGAACAGTGACTTCCTCTCGCATACAGTGACCACATCACCTTCATTACAGTGACCCTATCTCGCTTGTTCATCTGCGACCTCGAGCTCCAACACTTGCAAGTTCCAACCTGAATTTTGTCCCTATTTCTGAGCATCCGCAAGGATCATATCATTGTACCTTCGATTCCAATCGAAAATTCAATTCTTGTTGATGCTGAAATCATATCTGATTTGCGATTTTGAATTGGGATTCTATAATGGGGATCTGAAGTGTGATTTGAGTCTCACACGTACAACGACAACATCAGTCCTGAAGCAATCTCAAGCACACCAGTGCATTTTCGAGCGACCAGGGTCCAACTGGGACTGTCTTTTCGACTATCCAGGTAATCAGTATTCATGTATACATTCCTTTAAACTGAAATTTGGGTACTACTTTACATTCTGTCATCATATTTTTATCAATTATCTGTCATCCATAAATAGTGATCGTGTGTATCTGCTTTGCCTTTTATTTGCGACATCTTAATATTAATTTAGGGACTGCTGACATCGACAGTTGCATAGAGTTAATATTTTACAAAATATTGAGGTCTAAACTGCAAATTTTTTTTCATCTCAGTCTCTAGTTTACACTCTTGAACTTGCTAGCAAATTCATTCGCCTTATTGTGCGCTTTATTTTACTGAATTATTGTTGATCCTCCGCATCTTCTGCATCATCCTGCACGATTGCATTAGAGTTTGTTAGTGGCATATATAAAATAATATATTGCATTCATTATTATAAAAAAATCATCATAAATTCAGCATTTAGATGATAATAATAATAAAAAACTGTGCATGCGTACTCGTAGTGGTAAAGTTTACGACCCATTAGAACCCAATACAGACATGGATCCCAATGCCTCTTCGTCTATAACTTCACCAACAAATTACATTACTCTTGAAATTCTCAAAACTCTTGAGGAAATTAAGGCTCAAATGAACACCTTAGGTCAGAGACTGGATAGGTTGGAAGTAGAACGTCATGATGGAGCTTGTAATGAAGAGCGTTAACTCAATAATCGCCGAGAGGAGAGAATCAATATGAATTACGATCGATACGATGCGGATGAACGGTACTTGAAGAACATCAAAGTGGACGTATCGAACTTTGACGGCCGCTTAAACTCACAATATTACCTTGATTGGGTAATGAATCTAGAGCGTTATTTCAAGTGGTATGAGATGTTCCAAGAGCGGCAAGTCCGTTTCGCTGCCATGAAACTGGTGGGACAAGCGGGACAATATTGGTTAAATGTTGAAAGACTGATAGCACTAAGGAGGCAAGAACCGATCCGGATTTGGGATGAGATGAAGGCCAAGTTAAGCCAGAAGTACCTCCCAATTACCTTTTAGGATCAATTGTTAGACAAATGGAGTAGACTGACACAAGGAACTCGTTCTGCTACTAAATACATTGAGAAATTTAATAAGGTTTTGACCCGGTGCAGCGAGTTTGTCGATGAATCTCCAACGGTAACCCTCTCTAGGTTTAAGTCTGGCCTTCGTGATGATCTCCGTACGGAACTTTTTGCAAGAGGTGTTAGTGATTTAGAACACGCCTATCAGATAGTTTGTGACTTAGACGCGTCTCGATGATCTTACTATCAACGAGGTTTAGATTACAAGAGCCAAGGCGCTAGAGCCACATTTGGACAGTCCCAGTTCAAACCCAATCCTAACAATTTGGCCCCAACAGGAGATCTCAAAGGTAAAGGCCCAGTCAAAAGCGTGCCACGAACCAACTCCCGCACTCAATGCTTTAAATGTCAAGGTTATGGGCATGTAGAAAAATTCTGCTCAAGTAAATCCAGAACCCTCTTTCTGGATGATCAATCAGATGAGGTGCAGGACGAACCTCAAAAGGACATTGTATTTATAGGGAATGCGAGCAGTGATTCTGAGAATGACTTGGAACACGAGGAAGTTCTTAGTACTATCAGGCATGTTGTTATCGTTCGATGTACCCTCGCTCAACCTAAAAATATGGATGACTGGCGAAGAGCCTCGATCTTCCACAAATGGATAAAGATTGTGAAAAAAATATAAAATCATTGTCGATAGTGGAAGTTGTATAAATGACGTGTCATCCAGTTTGATTTCAAAGATAGGATTGAAGACTGTCCCTCACCCTAGCCTGTACAAAGTTACCTGGATAAACACAGCATCGATGGAGGTGAACGAATGATGTCTTGTACCTGTGCAATTTGCCACCTATAAGGACAAAATTTGGTGTGATGTAAAAACTATGGATGCAGGACATGTGATTCTTGACCGGCCTTGGTTATTTGATATGGATGTAACTTTGTGGGGAAAGTCTAATACTTGTACTTTTAACTATGAAGGGCAACGGATCAAACTAATTCCACGTCAACTCAGATCCAAACAAGAGAAGGCCAGTGGACACGAGAAAGGAGAAGAATCTCAACTTAATCAGCCCTAAAGAAATTGAAAAAGAAGTGATTAGTAGGGCACAAGTCATCGTTTTGGTTGCTCGGGAAGTAGTGAAAGAATCTCATGAGACGATTCTTCCTAAAGTGGCCCCTATTATCACGGAGTTTGCTGATGTGTTTCCTAACGATCTCCCTGATCAGTTGCCACCGATGCGGAACATTCAACATGCAATTGATCTAGTTTCGAGAGCCACTCTACCAACTTGCCGCACTTTGATGAACCCGATGGAACATGACAAATTGAAGAGTTATTGAGCAGAGGGTTCATACGAGAGAGTTTGAGCCCTTGCGCGGTCCCCGCATTATTAACACCGAAGAAAGATGGAACATGGCGTATGTGTGTGGATAGCCGTGCTATCAATAAAATAACGGTAAAATACCGTTTTCCAATTCCCAAGCTAGATGATATACTTGACATGATGACCGATACTACTATCTTTTCAAAAATAGATTGGAAGAGTGGTTACTACCAAATTCGAATTCGATCGGGAGATGAATGAAAAACAGCCTTTAAAACGAATGATGGACTGTATGAGTGGATGGTCATGCCGTTCGACTTGTCTAATGCTCCAAGCACTTTTATGAGAATGATGACACAAGTATTGTGATCCTTTATCAGAAAGTTTGTAGTCTTATATTTTGATGACATCCTCATTTATAGCAAATCAACGGAGCAACATTTGGACCACCTCATGCACGTCTGTGTAATTTTGAGAAAGGAGAGTTTATATGTCAACCCTAAGAAATGTACCTTTCTTACAGACCAAGTCATTTTCTTAGGAGTGGTTGTTTCTTCACATGGTGTCTCTGCAGATCCCGATAAAATTAAAGCTATCGTAGAATGGCCAGAGCCATGCAACATTCGAGAAGTGAGGAGTTTTCATGGGTTAGCCACTTTCTATAGACGTTTTATTTGAAACTTTAGTACCATCATGGCCCCGATTATCGATTGTTTAAAAAGGAGGAATTCGAATAGACTAAAGCTGCTGTCAAGGCATTTCGGGAAATCAAAGAGAGAATGACGGAAGCTCCTGTTATGAGGCTTCCAGATTTCACGAAAATTTTTGAAATCAATTGTGATGCCTCAAGCGTTGGGATAGGTGGTATTTTAAGTCAGGAAAAGCATCTCGTTGCCTATTTTAGTGAAAAGTTAAATGATGCTAGGCAACGATACTCCACCTACGATAAGGAGTTCTACGATTAGGAAAAGCTCTGTGTTACTGGCGCCATTACTTATTACCGCAAGAATTCGTCATTTATTCAGATCATGAAGCCCTTAAATATCTCAACTCCTAAAAGAAGTTGAATTCGAGACATGGTAGGTGGGTAGAATTCCTTCAAGATTACACCTACGTCCTCAAGCATAAGGCCGGGGTAGAAAATAGGGTCGCTGATGCTCTTAGCCGTCGTCGCGCCTTACTTTCTGTCATGAGTACTGAAGTGGTTGGTTTCGAGAAGATTAAATACACTTATGAGTCATGTCCTGATTTTGGAAATATATACACTGTCTTAAGGGATAGTTTGACTCATGAGATTAATGGTTTTCTTCTGCAAGACGAATATTTGTTCTGCTCTCATTTGTTGTGTATCTCTCGCACCTCATTGAGAGAATTTCTGGTATGGGAATTACACGCTGGGGTCTTGCTGGATACTTCGGGCGAAATAAAACAATTGAAGCTGTAGAACATCATTTTTATTGGCTGAGCTTAAAAAGAGATGTTGCAAGGCTTATTAGTCAATGTCGTATATGTCAACTCACTAAGCAACAGAAACAAAACACTGGTCTCTATACTCCCCTACCAGTTCTTAACTGTCCTTGATAAGATGTCAGTATGGATTTCGTGCTGGGTTTACCAAAAATAGCAAGAAAGCAGATTCCATACTTATGGTTGTAGACCGTTTTTTCAAGATGGCTCACTTTTTGCCATGTTTCAAAACGTCGGATGCATCTCGGGTTGCTACGATCTACTTTGATGAAGTTGTTAGGCTACATGGGCTACCCAAAACATTGTCTCAGATAGGGATGTTAAACTCACGAGTTATTTTTGAAAAACCCTGTGGCATAAAATGGGAACTAAACTTCAGTTTTCTACTGCCTTTCACCCATAAACTGATGGACAAGCTGAAGTAGTCAATAGAAGTCTTGGTATTCTGCTACGATGTTTAGTGGGTGAAAATCTTAAAGTATGAGATCTTGTGTTACCTACTGCTGAGTTTGCATACAACAGTTCTGTCAATAGAACCATAGGGATGAGTCCATTTGAGGTAGTGCATAGTTATCAACCTAGGCAACTTATAGACTTAATTCCCATGGCACCCTATCATACTAGGATGTCTGAGTCAGCTGCATCATTTACATCGCACATTCATAACTTGCATAAGGAGATCAGCAATCAAATTCAGAAAAATAATGCAAACTATAAAGCTTATGCAGATTTGCACAGGAAAGCACGTGAGTTTAACGTAGGAGACAACGTGATGGTTCGGATTCGACCGGAACGGTATCCTCCTGGTACCGTGAAGAAATTGCATACACGTAGTATGGGACCATTCAAAATTTTGAAGAAAATTAATTCAAATGCATATATAGTAGATCTCCCACCAGATTTTAGCATTAGTCCCTCTTTTAATATTGAAGATCTGATTGCTTATAAAGGGCTAAATTTTTCCTCTGATAATCCTTTATTGGATGACCCTTCCCATGAGCGAATTTCTGAGAGACCCTTATTACCTCCTCTTCCCCAAATACATCCCACCCATATGGCAGAACAAATTGATAAAATTATTGATGATTAGATTGTCTCTACTAGAGATGGTGGTTACCACAGATTTTTGGTTCATTGGAAGGACTACCTTATTACTGATAATACTTGGATTAATCGAGAGGAACTCCAACGGTTAGACCCTGATCGTCTGGAGCATTATGAGAGCCGAGGAGGTTCACATTCGACATAGTCGAGTTTTTCCCAACCCTGGGGGAATGATGGGGACATCTCCCAGGATTGCGATTCTATACCAGGAGGCGTCGTCGCACTCTTCCAGTTTTGTTCAATTAGGGCTGGGGAATTCAAGTTACAGTAGGCTGTTCGTTTTAGTTTTTTTTTCTTTTATTGTAATTTTTATTTGGCTGTTTCTTTTAGTCCCATATTAGTTGTCATGGGATATCTTGAAAAACACCTAGAGGGGGGGTGAATAGGTGTAAGTGCTAATCTAGTGAACTAAGTGCGCTAAATGCGGAGCTAATGCAAATCTTGCACACACTTAGTACAATCAACAAGTGTAGCCGAATTCCCCGTGAAGGGCTCTGGACTAACTCCTCTTGATTCCCCTAGATATGAGTTGAGGTGCTATGTGAAGCTCTTGTTGATTAAGTACAAGTGAGGCACACACAAACAACCAAGCATATAAGATGATATAGCAATATGAAATATGCAAGGCACAACACAAGCAATGAATGATATAAATGAACAATGATGCTTTGCACAATATAAAGAGAGAGAGAGAGAGTTAGAGAGACAATGGATCAAACGCAAAGGCCAAGATATGTTTCGAGGTTCGAGCACCTAGCTCTACATCCCCGCCTACACCACCGTGTAGGATTTACAATCCACTATAACGTCCACCGAGGACTCCCACCGAGGGAACCTTCACCGAGAAGGATTTGTACAACAATGGAGTACCGAACTCCTCTCTCAAACACCGCCTCACAACTGAGGGGTAGGCCCGTAGCCAAACAACAACCAACGCCTCTACCGAAGAGGGTTTACAACCAAACTCCACCTCTCACTAGAGGGAGCAAACCAATCACCCGATCACCTCTACCAAAGAGAGATACACAAAGAACAAGGGTGTTTACAACAAGTGGTTCCAAAGACCACAAACAATCTTTTCTTTTCCACAAAAACAAGATCCTAATAGATTAGGATAGGAGATAGCTCAAGTGTGGAAAACTAGGTGTTTTTGGAAACAAACAACAAAGAAAAAAACTACTTGGGAAATCTCTTCTATATGATAGAAATAAAAGATCAAATCAATATCCCAAAACTAGTTTTCTTTGATTTTTCAAAAACCCAAAACAATACAAAGATAAATCTTTTTGGCACAAAACTCTTTTTAAAACTCTTTTAAAACAGTAGAGAAAGTCTGGAAATTTTGTCTCTAAAAACCTTAGCCAAAATCCCAAAGAAATGGGGTTATATAGGCCCATCAGAAAACTAGCCGTTAGGCTGAGCTGGTAGGCTGACAGGCTACCGGTCGACCGGCCGGGTCGACCGCCAACGGTCAGAAATGTGACCGTTGGGCAACCACGGTCGACCGCCCCGGTCGACCCAAACAAACAGAGAGCTCTGCTCTCAGACCCGGTCGACCCGTACGGTCGACCGAGTTTGTGCCTGCCAGACGTGCACAAGTCTGTGCACGTCGGTCGACCGGCCCTTGGTGCGGTCGACCCATACGGTCGACCGACCGGCCTGTCAGCACAAACCTGGGTCAGAAAAACTGGGAAAAAATATTTTATAAAAATCTTTTATCTTTTCTGAAAATCCCATAAAATTTGTTTTAACATTTTATATTGAAACATAAACAAGTGATAAAAATTTCAAGACATATATCAACTTATCAATTCATTTTTGAGTCTTGCAAATTTTATCAAAAACCAAAACGGTATTTTGTCAAACTTGATTTTTCACAATAGGAAATCTGAATATTCCTAAAACTCATGAATAGACATATCAAAATAAGTTTGTCTAGCAAGTTTAAAGCATGTATGTATATCTAGAACATATCTAATATACATAGAAATAAAGTAAACTTGTTTTGATCTACTATTCATGAAAACCAAATCCAAAACATAAAACGTGTGTTATGTGCACTTGAGCATATCAACTATACTAAGCTTTACAAATGGATCTAAAACACACTAAATTAAATTAGGATACCTAAGTCTTCTTGATGATCTTCATCTTCAAGTAGACTTGCTCCAAAACTCCATCCATGGGCTAGGCAATGTGTGATCTTAAGTTTAAGCCCTGGAATCACCATGAATAGCTTCTAAACTCCTTGTTGAAGCTAATCACCAACTAATATCTTGGTTAATGATCTGAAACTTAAAAAACATAAGATTATTAGTAAACATAACTACATGAGTTAATCATCATCAAAACTAGGGTGGAAGGCCTATGGGCCAACAATCTCCCCCTTTTTGATGATGACAAAACTCATGGAGTTATATATGCATGGATTAAAGTTAAGCTTCAAAGAAGCTCCCCCTTAACTCATGCATAAACAAATAAACATAATAATATGCAAAGAAGGCTCTTAAACAAGAATGCATAAATATGCATAAACAATAAAAGGTTCTAGATACCAATGAAATGTTCAAAAACAAAAACATGCTCTAGATACCAATTATCAAAAACAAAATATGCTCTAGATACCAATTAAACATAAACTAAATTAAACTTAATATATGCAAAAACATAACTATGCATATATAAAACAACTCATGCATGTTAAACATGTTAAACTTACAAATAATTCTCCCCCTTTTGTCAATCATCAACAAAGGGGTAAACAATCAAAACAAAACAAAATTTTCTCACCTTTTTTTAATACAAAGAATTAATCATCAATAAAGGGTAAAATGCAAAACAATCATCAATAAATCTTTCTCCCCCTTTTTGTTCGAAACAATGGAACAACAAAGGGTTAATAAACAATGTTCTCCCCCTTTTTGTCTAAAAACAAAAACAAACCAAATAGGGGTGACAATCAATAAGATATCAATTGAAAATATGTCAAGGAATAGCATATTGATACCAATTGAAAGGAAACAAACAAAGAAAATATTGATACCAATTTTTAAGCAAAACACATGAAAATCTTGATACCAATTTAAATTAAACATAATAAATTTTGAATGTCTAAACACAAATTTTGATACCAATTGTAAATGTTTTACCAATTGAAAGGATTTTATATAGAAACATTGATACCAATTGTAAGAATTGTTCATTTTAAACATATGATACCAAATTCGAATTTTCAATCATAAAGTATGGGAGTACAAATACCAATTGAAAGACAAAATCAAATTTTCTCCCCTTTATGAAATACAAACTAAAATAATGTTCACTTTTATTTAACAAGCCTAGCATTGTTAAA
Source organism: Agave tequilana (assembly GCA_038442645.1). Taxonomy (NCBI): domain Eukaryota; kingdom Viridiplantae; phylum Streptophyta; class Magnoliopsida; order Asparagales; family Asparagaceae; genus Agave; species Agave tequilana. The sequence continues at coordinate 119,206 of JAVJIF010011481.1, forward strand.
AAAAATTGAAACAAACATATATATATATATATATGTATGGAAAATAGATACCAATTGAAATTGATATACTTGGAATTGAAACATACATACATACAAAATATATGAGTATATAATAAAAGTCAAAATTGATACCAATTGAAAGAGTCCAATGATACCAATTGAAATAACAACAAGATCAAGTGTATACATCATATAACTACCTCCCAATCATTGTTCAAGTTTTAAATGATTTTCAATTAAGGCATACATGAACATGATCTCCCATCCATCCTCCCATTGAAGGTAGGGGTTTTCAAAAATAGGTCTGAAAATAGAGTACGTTTGAAAAACTCTGCCAAAGTGAAGAATACGAACTAGTTAAAATGGAAATTTTGTTAACTAGTACGAAATCCTTCAAGCAAGGAATAAACTAAAAATAATTTTCATAAAACACATGTAAATCACATAGTACTTAAAAACACTCAATATTCAATAAAGTCCATACATGCTCATGAAAACATACTCATGAGAAATATTTAAAAATGGTGAGTGTACAAGTAATGTGTGACATGACATTATGAAATATCCAATTAAGCTCAAAATTCCTTGAAACAATGAAAATCATCAAAATTATTTAATCTTCAAGGTATATGTATGTCTTATACAAATTAAAGTATACATACATATCCAAACACAACGAGTCCACAAGGATATATGCATGAAGGCACGTGGCTCAAAAAGGATGTATATGTATAATAATAATTTGGATAAAATAGACATATACATGAAGTTAAACAAATAAACATGAAATTAAGAAAAACTAAATTTTCACCAAAACACATTTCATTTCAAGGTATATGTATGAATAGTCAACACAATAAGTATACATACATATCCCTAAACACAATTGAGTCCATATATATATATTTGCATGAAAGGCAAATGACTCAAAGGGTATACATGTATATCTTAGAGTTTGACAATAATACACATATACATGAAGTGAAAACTCATAAAACAAATCCAAAAATGGAATACAAGTTTGAAATGTATGAATCATCAAAACTAGACTATACTAGCACATCTAATGGGTTCTAATAAGCATTCAAGCTCAAACATATATAGATTTATTTGTGGCCCACTATATGCACAAGTATAATCCTAGTCTTAATGAAAACTAACATCTAAACATGTAATCAACACATGAAGCATCAAAAACACGATAAAAATCAACATGATAAACATAAATATGATTATTATGAATATCCACATGTTATTAGAAATATGATATACGCAATAGCAACCATATGGTGAGAACACAAAAGAATTTATCCATATTAAACATGGGTGTCTCAAAATAACTAAACATGTATATCACTAATCTAATAAGCATGGCATTTTCATAGTAATCAACAAACATCAAAAACATGCTATGAAAGTAAACATGGAAAGCATGTAAACATAAGGAGTTAGAGATTCGATACCAAAACCAATGAGGGCACCGCTCTAGTTCTCCAAAACATGGTGGTCCTCTCCACCAAACCTTCCCTTGAAAGTGATGCATCCAAATGATTTCCTTTAAGTCCGGAACGCATCCACTCCAAGGTACGGCTACTCTCACGTCATGTAAGAGCCCACACCTACATCAAACAAAGGAGGGGTGGTCTTTGGTACCCATACTCTTTGGGTCCATGGGGTTAGTACCTTCTCTAACCCAAACAAATTTATTTGCTAAATTTGAAGTATGTATTCTATCATAGCAAAATTTAGCAAGGTGGCTCTTACGTCCACAATGTGTACAAGTGTACACATGAGCATACGTGTGATGGTGTCCGTGTGGAGCATGTGTATGCCGTGGAGGGTGTGCATGCATATAAGGATGGAACTTGTTTCTTTCGAACCAAGGTTTCCAAACGTGAGTGGTTCATGGCACATTGGCTCATAGTGGAGCCCAAATAATCCATTTTCTTCTTAATTAAATTTATATCATTTTCAATCAAGGAAGAAGTGGAGCATGCAATGGGTGGAGTGTGTGAAACTACCCTAGCATGGCAAACATGTGCATCAATCTTATTTTGCAAAGAGTTATTTTTCTCTAAACAAACATTCAACTCATTTGAAATAGAAATAATTTTATTTTTCAAAGCAACATTCTCCTTTAAAACAAAATCAATTTTTGAAGACAAATTTTCATTTTTCTTCAAAATAGCATGGCAATCATTTTTAGATTTAAAAACTCATTTTCTTTAAGTGCAAGTTCTAATTGAGATCTCAATGAATCCCTTTCATTAGACCTCAACCTTCTCTTGCAAAACATTGTTAAGTCTAACATGCAAACTCTTATTTTCTTTTTCAATTTCCTAGACTCTTCTTTTTCAACAAATTATATTTTTCTATTAATTTTTCACACACAATAGAAAGTTCTTCATTTAAAGCATGGGGATCAACATAATCATCACATGAAGAACTAGCATCAAAACTATCTAGTTGAGATTCCGAATGTACCTCAAGGGAGTCATTCCCTTGGACCGTATAGCATTGTGTTGTGGCTCGGATTCTCCACTAGACTCCTCCGGTTGATTTGGCAATTGAAGCTTGGAGGTGGTGGTGGTTGTCAACAAATTCCACACTGCAAAGGCGGAATCAATGTTAGAAACACGTAAAAGATAATCTTTAGATAATGTGCTTCTAATGGCCTCTAGGGCTTGTGCATTGGCCCCTATATGATTGCGATCTCCAAGATAGCATTTCTTGGTGGCCGCAAGAAAGACATGCAAACCTAGGGTCTTTAGGTACATGGACATCTTATACTTCCAAACAACAATGTTGGAAGGATCAAAGCTAGGTGGGGTCATGAAGTCCATGGCAAACTATATGAGTGTGCAAACAAGCAAATGCAAACAATAGATTAGCAATCAAATGGATCTCACTCCTAGGATGTTAAGCCTATTATCAGGAGCACTAGCTCTGATACCAATTGAAAAACACCTAGAGGGGGGGTGAATAGGTGTAAGTGCTAATCTAGTGAACTAAGTGCGCTAAATGCGGAAGCTAATGCAAATTGCACACACTTAGTACAATCAACAAGTGTAGCCGAATTCCCCGTGAAGGGCTCTGGACTTATTCCTCTTGATTCTCCTAGATATGGGTTGAGGTGCTATGTGAAGCTCTTGTTGATTAAGTACAAGTGAGGCACACACAAACAACCAAGCATATAAGATGATATAGCAATATGAAATATGCAAGGCACAACACAAGCAATGAATGATATGAATGAACAATGATGCTTT